>CANNZV010002218.1:36695-145259 GCA_947561585.1 Caprella mutica
ATGTTACCATTGAATTATAAATTTTGGGTGGATATAAATTGTATATTACTTTCTCTTTTTTTATAAGTTCTGCCTTGCTATATCCATGGGTAAGCATACTAACAGTATTGGTATTTTATTGGTGCATATCTATTCTTGCCATCCATGTGATTGACACAATTACCTGTGTTACGATTCCGTCCTGTATTTGGTACACAAAATCCCACTAAATTTTTTGAAAAAACTAAAATCCACCAACAATTGGATCAGTCCAATTGTTGGTGGATTATTAATTTTTTTCAAAAAAGTCAGTGGGATTTGTGTACCAAATACAGGACGGAATCGTAACACAGGTAAACTGTCAATCACATGGATGGCAGGAATAGATATGCACCAATAAAATAGATGGGTCGATGCCAAAATTTTCACTGATACCGATACATAGATTTTCACAGATACCGATACATAGATTTTCAAAGATACCGATACCTAGATTTTCACCGATATTGATGCCGATACTTTGACTATTTAAATGAGATTACAAAATTTGAAATTTTGAAAATTAGGATAACATATCTATATGAAATCATTAATTGTTACATCAATTCAAATTAAAAAAATTCATTGTAATAGAAAAATAATTGATAATATATATAATAATATAATATATAATTTTTTTAAATAGCTACTAGCTATTAGTGGTATCGGCACTATTTTGCCGATACCGAGTACCGATACCAGAAAAATTGCCGATACCTCCAATACCGAGTACCGATACTTCGTCCCATCTTTAGAAAATACCAATACTGTTAGTATGCTTACCCATGGATATAGCAAGGCAGAACTTATAAGGAAGAGGAAAGAAGCGAAAGAAATATACAAATTAAAGCTAAAAAGAGCACCAAGCTCAAAAAATCATAAATCATAAAAAAATATCTAGAGGTACCCTTAGAGCAGAGTTAAAAGTAGTTAGTGCCAACACTAAGACGGGAGTTATTGATTAGAAGTCTTTTTTGTGGATTTGGAGTAGTGATGGGACGATTAATTGGAATCGTATGGGATTAATCGGAGAATCGGGGGTTTTCAAGGTATCGGGAATCGGAGTACCGAAATTATAGGGCAATTCCGATACCTAAAACGATTATTTGTGTATTATATGTAACATGGTAATACGTATACATGTCTTGTAAAACTTAAAATTTAGTTAAGTATTTCTAGATGAGGTCAAGCACAATACTCCCTAATAAGTTAGTAACTAGTTAAATAATATCTTTTACTGTAATTTCAATTAAATTAAATATAAATCATTTATAGCACTGCATTTTAGCTTCAATATGAATAAAATAGAAAGGATGTACCTTATCATTATTAAAATTTATTTTGTTTTAAAATATTATTTACAATACATCAACGTTTCGACTATTTATAGTCATCTACAGGATCTGAAAAATATTTTACTTTTTTTCTATACATAAAAATAATTACAATAAACTAAATACTTTCTCTAAAAATATAACTAAACTGTATGATGATAAAATTAATTTGTACATATATGATGAAACTAAAACATTTTCAAGACTTCCAATAGTCTAACTATCAATTTAATTTAGGATTTTATTTATTATTTAATTAGTATTTACATTAAAGGTCTGGAGTCCCTCCAAGCATTTTTGATCATTCAAATCAATGCTTCTACTAATTTTGCTGTAAACCATATATGAAATTTGAAAGCATATTTATAGCTTATTTTATATGGTTTTAAAGATTTTAATAATCAAAACGATACAAAACTAATTTTACTTCCGAGTTGCTAATTTTCAGTCAGAAGAAAAAGAATGTAGCTACACCGTTTGTTTTGATATTAATAAATAATACAGTAAAGGTACAAAATTAGAGAAACTTATTATAGAAATGTTTTTATACTTCAGGAAACAATTTAAATCTTAAATGAAGACTGAACATGCATTTTTTGTTTATAAAATTCAAATTGGATATCAGTACAGAGTGTACATTCACTTTTTTCAGCGTCAGATTAGTGTTTCGTGCAATTGTTGCACTAAGAAAATATTAATAACTTTAAAAGCATATAGAATAATAGAAAAATATTTACTGAACTAAATTTTATGCGGTTTGCAGATTAATGACCTTAGTTCTACAATATTATTTGATACTCATTTTTTTCTGGAACCTGGAGAGGACCTTTAATGATTACTCAATAAAATGAAAACTAATGTGTTATAACAGTTTCAATAAAAACCTTTATGGCTTTACCATATAAGTTTCAGCCTACTTGTAAACACTAAGAAAAAATAAGATTTAATGTGGTTCTTGGTAAGGTACCATAAGGTAGCTAAATATCTAGCCCAATTATCCAATAAAAATATAACAGGTATCGGGAAAATCTTGGTATCGTCCCATCACTAATTTGGAGTTGGGGGTCATGAATTTGTACATTCAAATGTTTGTTTTCATACCTGTCACAAATATTTACTTTATAAAAATTATAACTTCCTAAAGTTGTAAGTTAAATCTAAATTCATGGTCTATACACTTCAAGACTCAATAGTGATGAAAAATTGTGAGATGGATATTGGTGTTGTGGTGTAGGTAAAATTCTGGAGTAGGAGTCATACAATCTATTACAGACACCACAGCCCAGATCAACATTAAAGAAATAGAATAAAAAGGAATCAAAGAAGCAGCCAAAAATAAGAGATGAACTAGTGATCTCAGAAAACAGTCAGTGAAAATGCTCATGTATGCAGAAAAGCTACTTTGAGAATACTGTTGCTTATCAAGATGTGTGACAAAAAAGTTTCAGTGACAGCCAGTCTGTATTTGGTGCACAAAATCCCACAACTTTTTCAAAAAGCTGAAAAACCACTAACAGTTTCCAATAGTTTGGCTGATCCACCAACATTTTACCAAATTATCAACTGAAAGTTAATGGTGAGATAGGAATAAATAGCTAAAGTCCCACAGATACCTACCTAGAAATAATACACTTGCTGTCTTTGGCTTGAAAATTATAATTTAATAAGAACTGGTATCGGACTTGGTATCAGTTGCACGAATTTTAAAATAATTGTAATTGGTACTGGTATCAGTTGCCAATATGGTATCGGTGCATCTGTAATGGAAACTGTATAATCCACAGCATTTAGCCTCTAAAATTCATCTGTTAGCCTAAGATATTTTCCAGAGTGGTTACCTATAAGAACTAATACAAAATTGTTCACACAGTAAACATTAAATATATCCCAATATTTATTTTATTTTAGTAGGGGTTTAACGTCGTGCTTCAGTCATATCGTGACTATTTCGCTGACGTCAAAAGGAAAATAAAACAAGGGACTAGAAGAAGCAGTCAGAAAGGAAAGTGGCTCTATGAACAAATTCACTTACCACCGCTCATGGATGCAGAAAAGCTACTCCGTGAATGCACTAAGGAATGTGACGAAACAGGACACAAGCACCGGTGGCTGCACTCACAGATGGGTAAATGAAGCCTACATAACACAAAATCTAAGACCTCGTAGTTGAAGAGCATAACCCTAGCGCTATTCTCCAAAACTGCAAGTAGTGTTAAAATAAATAATAAACATGGTAAATATGAAAAAATACAATCCATAATCCAAATTACAACAGTTGGGGGCCCAAGGGACGTCATCCCCCTTCTCTTCCATTCACCACAGATAGCTTCAGGATAGAGCCCCTGGGAGCTATATCCCAATATTATGAACATTTCATCTGAAGGTAGATTCTAAAATTAAAAGAAAAATGTGGCTTCTTGATAGGAGTATGTTATTTTTATTTTTTGGAGAAGACATTTGTACAATATTTTACTGAGAAATTGTTGAAGTTTCCAGTGCACCTTATATATTTCTCATATAAAAGTTGGTTTAATTCTTTTATAGGAAACAGATTTGAGGTATTCAACTACACCGTTTTTGATTGGCAGTGTCGGAATTAGTGTTAAGCTTCTTCCCCTACTCTGCCCTGCCACAACACTTCCAACCAGGCTTCAAATTTGAGGTATGATGAATCACTAAAGATATTCATATGAATTGCTATCATCACATAGAAATCACAACAAAATGATATGAATGATGAAGGCAGTCAGATGAAATAAAGGAATCCATCATACACAAAAAAGTTAAAGTTGATTTGGAAATTCATAAGCAGCTTATCCAACACCTATAAGGTCACTAAAATATTATACTTATCTACATATAAGATGTTATTTAAATTCAGTATTAAAGGTCTTTCTCTATTTAAGCCATCTATTTTACAATTAATTATTATTATTAATCATTTAAAACTTGATATATGAAACCAAAACTTGGAAATTTGTTGCTACCTACAGCAGTCTAGCTATTGCTGACAACATTATATCTCTAGATCCATTCTACTTTTTTTATATCTGTAACAAACTATAGAGGAGCGATAAAAAACGGTCAACCTCTATAGTTATATATATTTTTTTTCAAACTAAATATGAAATCTCTTCCTCCTCTAAAAGATTGTCTGCCACGGTTAAATCTACCAGCCCAAACAATCTAACATCTTCCTAAAAAGAAATAAACTATATTTTTGTGATTTTCAAGCTGCTATACAGGGTGACCTCACAAAAAGTTAACCCAACTTTCAATTCATATATTTTGATAACTATTGTAGGTACAGTTTTTTCAAGTATCATTTTGTTGATTGAACCTTTTCCCATCCACAGTTAAGATTTTCATAAAGTTTTATTCATTTTGGTGAATATAATAAGTTAAAAACTATTTTATTAATGGGTGGTTAAAATAGCATTGTGCATATGGTCAGAAAGCAGATAGTGAAGTAAGTTCAAACACTGAAATGAAATATCTTTAATAGACAGAAACCCCTTTAATAAAAACAGGTTTATTTCCAGGTTTTAAGAGTATTCATACAACTTTTATAAATTATAGACAATATGGATAAATTTGATGTACAAAAAGGATGGCACAACTTTAAATTTTAACAGGGGTTATTCAGACTGCAAGAGGACAGTTGAAAAGAGTTGCTGAACAAAATTAATTTTGTCTTCAAATCGTACTGTTCTCTTGCAGTCTGAATAACCCCTGTTAAAATTTTAACTTTGCCATCCTTTTCGTACATCAAATTTATCCATATTATCCATATTATAAATTGATTCAAAAATTGAGTCAAAAAATTTAGTCAAAATATTTAGTCAAAAAATTTAGTCAAAAAATTTAGAGTCAAAAAATTTAGAGTCAAAAAATTTAGAGTCAAAAAATTTAGAGTCAAAAAATTTAGAGTCAAAAAATTTAGAGTCAAAAAATTTAGTCAAAAAATTTAGTCAAAAAATTTAGAGTCAAAAATTTAGAGTCAAAAAAATTAGAGTCAAAAAATTTAGAGTCCAAAAATATAGAGTAAAAAAATTTAGAGTCAAAAAATTTAGATTCAAAAAATTTAGAGTCAAAAAATTGAGTCAAAAAATATAGAGTCAAAAAATTTAGAGTCAAAAAATTTAGAGTAAAAAAATATAGAGTAAAAAAATTTAGAGTCAAAAAATTTAGAGTCAAAAAATTTAGAGTCAAAAAATTTAGTCAAAAATATTTAGGTCAAAAAAATTTGAGTTAACAAAATTTGAGTCAACAAAATTTGAATCAAAAAATTCGGGTCAAAAAAATATGAGTCAAAAAAATCATGTCAAAAAAAATATGTCAAAAAAAAATATGTCAAAAATAATATTTTTCTTCTATATATTTGTTAAATGTTAAAGCGTGACACTTTTCTTGAAACCAACCAACAGACAAAGACACACTGTGTACTATTTTTATTAGATCATCATTACGCCGATCGATCGAGCTACATATTTTCATATTTGTATTGGAACTATATATATCCTAAATACTAAAAAAAATATCCAATGAGAATGACATTAGTAATGCATGTCGCCGGAATATCCCGAAAATGTCGGATGGGGATAGTATTCGTTAGGAATATCGCGGGAATATCCCTAAGATGTCGGTAGGGAATCATATTGGTAATGTATATCGCGGGAACATTCCCTGGACATCTGACCGCGACAATGCGACACTGAGGGGAGGTTGCGACATCGAGGGGATGTTCGGGAACATCGCAATGTTACCTGGGGTGCAATGTTTTTTATTCTATTATTAGGTTCAGGTAAAGTAATCAGCTTCATAGTTAGCTAGGTACATATGAAAGAAATTGTATTTTTTTCAATTTTGCGTGTACGATATAATTTTTGAGGTTTAGTAATATTAGTATTACCTAGGTAACAGTTTGTCAGATGGTATTCAATTTTTGGAATAAAAACTAACTTTTTCTTGACAAGGCAATAATAATTATTTATCTTTAAACATAGATCACACATAAGCTATACACTGAAAAATTAAATTATATTTCTTCAATAGTACTTGTATCCTCATTATTACATGTATTACGTACCTCAATATATTCATCATTCCATTTCTCCACTACTCTCATTTTAACGATACATTTAACTTGTATGTATGTAAGTTAGTGACACATTTTCACGTAAATTTCATAAGCTTCAAAATACATTCAAATTTGAATAGGTACTACCTACATGAATGAATCTTTCATAAAAAAAGGTAGTTTATAAAACTTATTCTGATATATATACTGTCATTATATATATACTGTCATTATCAAATATGTGTACTAATTCATGGTTATCTGGGGTAAGTTACGAATTATTGGACAGTTCCACATTTTCGGTCAAAGGAGAAAAAATAAACATTCCAGTAGAATATATTCTATACTCTTTATTTTAATAGGTATTAGTGATGATTATCCGGATACCAATTATATATATGACCGAAAATGTGGAACTGCCTCATAATTCGTAACTTACCCCACTACCTATGTCAATTTATTAAATATTTTACAGCTGAGCACTGATAGCGCAACGCAATACAAAATACTTAATTCAGTTAGCTACCTAGACCAATGTTTGAATATTATAATATCTCTTAATAACTAATTGACGAAGAATACCTTCCTATTGGTGTAAATATTTGAATTGAAGATTTTTTGTACTGATGGAAAGTATATATATTATATTTATATTATGTATACTTAGGAACCAACAGATTAAAGAGTATTTGCAATTACTATTTACGAAATAATACGGTCAGGAAATTTGAAGTTGATAATATATAAGTACTAATTTAGTTTAGGTTACTATTAATTTAGGTTACCTCATTCATCTCACACCTCCCCCCCCCCCTCTATCAGTAGCTACCTACCGTAATGTTAAACAAATTATTTATGAGCCTTGAACTGCAGAAAACTTAGCATTGTCAAATGATAGGAATGTATATTATTATACTTAAATTATGATATAATATTGAACTGACTTATAAAATTATTATAGGATATGAATTTTGATTATCTATAAGAATCATACAGTTTGAACACTTCTTGTGTTTCTAAAAGAAACATTAATAAAATATTAAAATCCAATTAGATAGGCTTATCACATAGTATGGATAATAAGATGTATTATTGTGACCGTTATTTGAATGAAGATTTGTGATATATTGAGTGATAATGATAGCATTTTTAGGTATGATTGATTGAATTCATTGTTTATTATAGTTCAGTTATTCAATTGAAATGTAAATTTAAATAAATAATTGGATTTAAGAATATTGATTAGTTATTTACACTTTAGGTATCTGACTAATTAGAATAAGTTCCGATTATCGAACGGTTCCATATTTTAGAGCAAGTAAGCGAATATATTAAAACTATTTCTTTAACTCTCATTTTAACATCTTCTACTTATTCGTAAATCTGGAACAGTCCGATAACTCAGAACTTACCCTATAGATAGGTATGAATTATTTGATTGTTTTCCCTAAATAAACTCGGTACCTAGCAACATACCGTGATTTTAAAACTTAGCACCCAAGAGCTCTATCCGTTAGCTGTCTTTGTTGAATGGGAAAGAAGGGGGTGTCGTCCCTTAGGCCCCGAACTGTTGTAATTTGGATTATGTATTTTAATAATTTTTACATGTTTACCATTTTTTCAAACTACTTGCATTTTATGAGGACAGTGCTTGGGTTAAACTCTTCAACTACGAGGTCTTAGTTAAACTCATAGGGTTACTATTCATTGGCCCGACAACACCATTAGTTTGACGCCCCACTAGTCCAATATCAGTCCGACACTTTTGCAGTTTATTACTGCTTAACATCAAATATATGTATATGTTGGGGCGTGACAGGTCATTAAATAATCATGAAGTGTGTAGTACAACAAACTAGCGGATACAACAAACAACATTATATGATGAAATACAATGAATGATTGCATCATACAAATATATTAGAAATAAAGTAAACTAAGAAAGGAATATAAAATTCTCAAAATGAAAGAAAAAAATTATTATTAGGATTATTTATTAGTGGAGCATATCTATTTCAAAAATATATTTATTTTAATGAAAAAGTAAAACGAGAAATAACACAGAAAACTGTAACACCTCTTCATTTTCCTCTTCCATACGTGAGTGCAGCCATCGGTGCTTGTGACCTTTTTCGTCACATTCCTTGGATAGTGATTGCATTCACGGAGTAGCTTTAAGTTGAACCATTTCATATATAACTCGAATTACTTTTTTTCTAACTATTTAAATATAACTTGACTTCTTATAAATTAATTTAAAAATGTTTTAAATTTAAGTTAAAAAGGTGTAGTATTAAACTTCCTAGAAAAAATATCACTACCGGCCCCAACTACCAGTACGACAGTACCTACAGTCAGTCATCAATGATAGTTAATTTAGTGTTTATTTTACGATGAAAGTTATTTTTCCCACCTACCTAATCAATAATATGTTCAAATAACAATAAATATATAGCCTAACTGAAATGTATCACTAAAGAATAATATGATAATAAAATATTGTTACTAAATATTGTAACAATCTGTAAAATCAAACCAACTGGTTCCTGGATAATGACAAACACCTATAAAAATTTCAGGCAATTTGATTGAAACCTTTTTGAGTTATGCGAGAACCTAGCATGATTACAAATAAATGAATAACCTTCTGCAATCTGCGAAGGTGATAAGATAAGTTAAAATCAGAACCTAGTAATAAAATAATTCATTTTATGATGCATTACAAGATGAGTAAAAAAAAGGTTTCAAAAATTCAGTAACGTTTTTTTACATGAGAAGGTTTTCTCTACAGTTTCATTGTATCACTCAGGAAGGTACTTTGTGATTTAGTAGGGAGAGGTACAGGGCGAGGAGAGGTGTAATTTATTATCGGGGGTGGGGGGAGAAAAGAACGAGTGGTTAATTACACAGAAATAAATTATCTTCTAAGTTAATGTATGCTAATTTATAAGCTGATATTTTATATACAACATATACAAATACATTTGTTTTCACATATGTTTTAATTTCAGTGTTTTAATCATTGGTCATTCATGTGAAGTGGTGGACTGTATTAATTTTATCAAGCGCGCGAAAATAGAGTCACTTCCACTGGCTGCCTGACTTATGTCACTGCCCAAGCAACCACAATGATTGGCCCCATGTGGGTACTACGTGGTACGCCCACCTGAAAAGAGGTGGGAAAACCATGTGGGATCTATGTGGGCATTTGGACACTGGTTCTGTGTGGTGACAATATTGGGTAGCCATGTTAAATCTACGTGGGCCCCACCTGTTTTCAACATGACTACATGGTATTTCAACGTGGGTACTAGGTGGAACCAACATGGGTATCATGTTTTCCCCAATCCTATTAAAATTTAGAATTAATTAATATTGTGAAAATTTTCTTTCTTATGGATCATTATAAATTATAAATTAATATTGATTAACACTCCTACCAAAAAAAGGATAATTGATACGAACTGATTTTAGAGATAAATATTTAATTTTTAAATGTATTTATAAACAAAACAAAATTTCTAGTTATTTAAAAATATCACAGTCTTCATTATCTATCAAGTTAAGTTATATTAAAAAATAAAAGAAACCATACAGCTTTAAGTTATAACAATAAAATGAAAAATTAATAAGGAGCCTAGTAGTATTGACATCTTCGGATCCAAATACCATATTGCTTATGTTAAAGAGAAAATAAATACAAGTGACTGGAAAGTAGTTTCATGAACAAATACCCCTTCTCTTCCATTCACCAGACAGCTTCAGGATAGAGCCCCGCAAAGCTTATTAAAACAATTAATTAATTTAGGTGTTTAACGTCTGCTTCGGAACCAAATGCCATATCGCTGACGTCAAAAGGAAATTAAATACAAGGACTGGAAGAAGCAGTCATAGAGGAAAGTGGCTCCATGAACATAGTCCCTTACATCCGTCGGTGACAATGCTCATGGATGCAGAAAAGCTATTCCATGAATACAGTCAATTATCAAGGAATGAATGTGACGAAAAGAGACAAGCACCAGTGACAGCATTCACTGGCAGAAGTGGAAAATAAAGAGGTGACAGTAAATGAATCCTACGAGCCTACCTAACACAATTATTTAAATCTCGTGGTTGAAGAACATAACCCTAGTGCTATCATCTCAAACTGCATGTAGCGTTGAAAAAGGATTATCATGGTGAAAATGAAAAAAAATACTATTGATAATCCAAATTACAACAGTTCGGATCACAAGGGACACGATTATATTCCTTCTTCTCCTCTTCCTGTCCTTCGCTCCACCAGACTGCAGTATAGATCTCTGAAGCTGTGCATCCATTGTCCCATAAGATGTCCGTCTCACAGTATCTGGAATAGAAATTGGCTTAGCTATTATTGTGCAAAAATTAGTGATGTAACAGCTACAAATAAATAGATAGCATTGGATATAATAAAAAATCGAATATACTTTAACCTTATTATTACCTAGTTAAAAAAACTAATGCTCTGAAATTGAAATAAGGTAGCTATATATCCATAGATTATTGCATTCATATTAGAAGTAGCTTTTGAATATTTGGCATCAAGTAACCATGAAAAATTGGTGTCTGAATATATTACTGAAAAAACTGAGAGATTGAACTTTGTCTTTGATTTCAATTATATTTTTCAGTTATTGCTTATTAACTAGCTAGATATTATTAATGATTCATTCATAAGATTATAACTGCTATAATACTCACCTAGCTTTTTCAATGAAGACTGTACTGTTTATGCTTCCTTGAAAAGATTTTTGAAATGCAGCAATTTAGAATTTTTCTGATGTAGTTATATCAGTGCAGTGAACCCAATTTGCTATTAACATCACCGTTCGTCATTTAAGGGTAGAAGAGCTGCACTGAAGAAACTCTGAAGCATCTTGACACTGAAAAAGAGGAGTAATGTTATTACAATTTACAATTGCATAAGCTGTAGCTTTATTATTATTAAATAATATTAACAATACCTATTATATAAATTCAATCCATGCTTTTTTTAAACTGATACCAGAAGTGAGTCAATTAGGATCTAATTCCCACTCAAATTACAAAATCAAAAAACGTATAAACATGAATTTCCATAGCTAGCTACCTTGTTATTAATTATTAGGGCATGTTACGAATAATTAGTCAGTTCCACATCTTCGATCATAAGAAAAAACTATTATGTAATGACTAATTATGTAGGTAGGTAGCCTATCTACATTTTTATATTAGCTAATAGGTATCAATAATACCTAGGTATAACACCACGACACATTAATTAATATAAAAATTAAATAATAGCCTAATTATTATACCTAGATACTACCTAGGTACCTACCTAGCTAGGTACCTAGTTAGTTTTTTCATATGATCGAAGATGTGGAACTGACCGATAATTCGTAACTTACCCGAGGCCGAGTACCAAGATAAATACTACTTAGCCTAGGGCCTAGACTAAAGCAATATTGCAAATTTTGCACAAAAAAAATGTAAGAGAGTAAATTTAATAATCTTCACGTGACTATTGCTAGGCCTACATTTATTTTCTTACTATTTATTAGGATACTATATTATCAGAGATCATGTGCCAGTGCACACTGCATATGATCAGCTAGGTACCTACCTACCTAGTTTAGAAAAAAAGAAAGAGAGATTTAAATAAACTATTTAATTTGATGAGAAGATAGGAAGGTCATTATATACTTACAGTTAATGATGATAATAGAGTAGGTAGCGCTGTCACAATAGGAATCATCTCTAGTTAGGTAGTCTGTGTAATATTCAATAATGCTGCAATAAACTTCTGATCGGAAGCAGCCACAGGAAGCCATCTAGCGGAATTCTACGCAGTTACACTATAACTTCCTTGTTCAAAATGGTGGCGGGTGCACTATTTGAAAGTAATGTCTTGACTATTCTACCTATTTTCAATAGCATTGAATGTACGTAGATACTATAATGATTTTGTTCAACAAATAGGTTAATTGTTTTCTCCATATTTGACGATAGCAGCGAACAATTCCGATTAATAAATTGCACAAAACCTCACTCAACCTCGCACTGTGATTCACATAACTGAACTGTTGACTTGAGCATTTACAAAATTACTGATTTATTTGACAGAAACGAATCGTGCGTTTTGTGTGCGTGACGTCATCAAGGCAGTAGTATTAAATAGAAAATTAAGGACTTTTGAGATTAAATAATCAATCAAATCTATTATTGCTTTCATATAAAGGCAATAAATTGAAACTATTAAAATTATACACCTTTTAGTTGCTTTAAATTTGACTTTCGAGTGTTGCTCTGATGACGTCACGCACACTGTGATTCGTTAAGGCATTCCGTTAAGGCATATGTAGCTAATCTCGCGCGGGGTTTAAATATAGTTTACAAGAAATAAAAAGATGATTAAAACTTTTAGACTTTGATCATTTCATATAGAAAGTTTATCATAGTTGATTATAACCATTATCCCTTCGCTAGAATAATTTTAATATATTTTCTTTAATTTGTTTATATATTTAAGTTCAGTACCTTTAGCCCTAACACCCATACAAGTCTAGGTAGCAATAATTATAATTATAAATCTAAAAGATTTGATTAATGTTGATTATTGGCTTATCATAATGAAATTTTGATATAAGGCTAATATAATTATTATCTATTTTTCTGAAAATATCAGTGAATATCCATGTATTGTAAATATTCATGTGCACAATATGATAGATTATAAAATTTATAATTAAAATCATACCTAGGTAGTTTTGAATATGAAATTGTACATTCATTGATAATTTTGTTGAAAAGATTCATACATTAGTATGAGAAAAAAGATATTCATCCCAATTATCTATATTAAATTTTGTTCACTAATAATATTTCAATGATACAAATTGATTGAGGAACAAAACATAAAAAACAGTAGGGTTCACACACAAGCTCTTGTATAAATTCCGCAATACGCGAGACCTAGCTATTCGACAATACCTAGTATAATTTATTATAACATGAATATAACAAAATAACGACAAGTATTGCATTTCCTGCAATATATTAATTCATATTACAGCAAGAAGTAAGTAACAAATAATTTCAATAATTTGAAATATAAATATAAGTATATTGTATAATATAAATATAAGATGGAAATTATATGGTCATTTATTCTATTTTGATTGAAATATTAAATATAAAACAATTATGAAAATATATATTAACCACAGAAACGTCACATAGTTACCATGTTGGTACGACATTGAAATTCAACCTTATGGGGCTGTCACATCTCCCCCACGTGGGTGCTACCTGACATTTCGACTGAAGGAAAAGACACATTGGGCCCATGTAGTGCCCATATTGTTTTACCATATGCCATGTTCAACCCACTTACCCATGTAGTGCCCACATGGGGCCAACATAGACTGGTTGCTTGGGTGGTTGTACATTGTACAACTGTCAATCATCTGTCAATCATCTGAGACACTACTTACTTAGGTATCACCAATAGACCGAAGGGAAATGATTAAATTATAATTATTTATTTATAGGGCCTAGTGACAAGTATATAAACTATACATAAATTAATAATTATATTGCAGTGAATGATTTATATTATTTACAAGTATAGAGAAACATGCCATCCTGTAAAAACAGTATGATGATCATTATTTGCAGCACATGTTAACTGTGACTGATTCAGTGTTGTGAAATAAACTTAAATGTACATGATATATTGCCAACAAGGTAATTATTATTAGGAAATAAATAAATATTTTACTAATGAGGTCATTGGAGGATAGCACACATCCCGCCACTACTAACCATAGCGCTACTCTCCCCTGTCCCCCTTAGCCCCCTCCTTTACGACCCCCCCCCTCCTTATATTATGTCACTCTAGGCACCATATAGAGTGAGTGAAGTAAAGCACTCATTGCTCAATCACAAATATTTTCTTTCTCTTTTACTTGAGAGTAAGAGATAACTAATGGATAAGTATAATCTTTAAAATATCCTATGATATTATGTACTATATACCTAGTATTATTTAATTTAATTTATAAGTTACAAAGAAGATAATATCTTTGTAACTCATAAGTTACAACAATATTTCACTATTATCATAGTAATGAAATCTTCAACTTGATAATTACATTATTTATAGTAATAAAACCGAAAACATAAAGCATTTCCTAGTTTAGTACTAACTACCTTGATATGTTGTACAAAATTCACTTTCCGAGTACTATGGGTGTCCGAACATTGTTACGTTTCCTATAAGTTTTAACTAAAAGACTGCATGTTACTAGGTACCACGTTACTAAAACAACCAAGTAAATCATACCTATCTATAGGGTAAGTTCCGAGTTACCGAACAGTTCTAGTTTTACGAACAAGTAAAAAAGGTTAATATGAGTATAGAATAATAATTATAAGATATTTTTACGTGCTCGAAAATGAAACCGTTCGATAACTTGGAACTTACCCTAATAAGTCTGCTATCCAAATTGTACATAACTAATCAATATTTATTTAAATTTAATAACAAATATCTCAATCGAATAATTAAACTAGGTAGTATGAACCATATTATATGTAAAATTACCATTAGGTATAAAATTTACTCAATATATCACAAATCGTCATTCAAATAACAGTCACAATAATACATCTTTTTATCCAGAATTTGATTTTATATATTTCAATAATATTTTCTTACAACGACCATAGTGGTGAAAATGCATGATTATTTTAGATTCTAGAATAATCATATACAATAATAATTATAAGTTAGTTCAACATTATAATATAATTTGGTTATAACAATAAAGAGATCTATCAGTTGTCATGTTATAGCTTCTTTTTGCAGTTCTAGGCTCATCAATTTGTTAAACATTTCGGTACACTGAAAGAAAAGTGTACTTAACCGAACCTATATATAGTTTCATACAAACCACAATGTTGGTCATTTTTAAACCATACCACAGCTGTTGTTTGAATCAAACATCATGAATTTATAATATAATTTTACCTACATGCATGTACTTTATCTTACCTACATCTATCACAATTCTAACTACAGCTGAATGTCTATTTTACCTACATGCAAGCAATTCAAACCACAGCTGTGGTTAAACATTACCTACATGCTTATGAATTAAACTACAGCTGGCTGTCTATTTTACCAACATGAATGCAATTCAAACCTCATGTAAAAGAATTTTTAACTGATAAACTATTCCTTCAAACTACAGTCGTTAAGCAATCGATTACAAAATACTGTAGTATCAAATTCAGAAGAATACATATATAATTTAGCATGAAGATTAACTAATAAATATAGAGTGATAATATTTCTGTTAAGTTAGTTAAAATAGATTCAATATAAATAATTAAATTGGATATTTAGCAAATCTTTCCATATTAAACAAATCATTGTAATAAAACTCAAAATTAATGAATTACATTTAATATAAAATGAACAATTTTAGAAACACACATTACTTTGTAAACACTAGAAAGAAGAAAATTATTATAGTTTCTCAGAAGCTAGAAAAATTGAAAAAGTTACCAACTTATGTATCATTAAACATGAATAAAATATTCAAGAAACATAACAGTTCTTTTCAAACTCATTTAATAGATTACTAAATTTGAGATCACACCATCAAAGGAGAAACTGTAACTAGATTATAATTCGAAAACTAGATTATAACTCGAAAACTAGATAATCACTCGAAAACTAGATTATAACTCGAAAACTAGATTATAACTCGAAAACTAGATTATAACTCGAAAACTAGATTATAACTCGAAAACTAGATTATAACTCGAAAACTAGATTATAACTCGAAAACTAGATTATAACTCGAGGAATCAAGAAACAGTTGTATATAGTTATGTTAAAAAAGCCTAAATAAAGCTTCCTTGTAGCTCCAAGATTTAAATACCCAAACAAATAAAAAGTCATTTAGTAGTTCATGAACTGAATTGTTCACAGCTAGCTATTTCTCAAAGCGACTCACCAAAACAGTGACGCATGGTTCTTTCAAATCATACATTGAATGAATATTGTAAAATGATGTTCACAGTAATGTAAAAATGTTTCAGCACTCCTTGCAATATTGCAAATTCAAAACTTGGGACAGTTTAAAATTCTACATCAATCGCCTTCAAAAAGTGTTGGCACCCAAAACATAATGTCATCAGAGGATAGTTGATCAACTTCAGAAGACTTTGAAGATGGGTGGCTGGAATGAGACTAAGAAGGATGATTACTACTCTTGCCACCTATCCTCTTCAATAGTTAGCCATATGACTAAAAAGAAAATTACAGTATCAATTAATGAAGATTTTCCCATTCATAGTTAGCTAGAAGTCAAATAAATAGGTAAAACTTACAGAAACTTACCTCTAAAAGTTAACACCAACATCATCAGCAGTTGGTGGCCTCAATCTCTTGTTGTTGTGATGATGTTAGCAATAGTATGCAAGCCACCCCAAAACTCTTCATTAGAATGTCTCTGGTGTCTGCAAAATATATGGAATTAGGAAATAGTTGAGAATAGTTAGTACAATAGAGAGATTAAGGCTAATTACTGACTAGCTATGTAGCAATAATTAGCAAAAAAACTGAAATTCAGAATGAATATAATGATAATTGTTAAAATAAGCCTCCGCAAGTGATATAAAACAGTCTTAGATCAAGTAACAACAAGAACATATATCCTTTATCCAATGGACTTCTCTATATTAGAATTAAATATAGTAGATTTTAAAGATGAGAATGAATATAATTGAATGAGAAAAATAATAAATTAGCTATCATGCAGTTATTGATGACAACATAGAATTAAATGTAAAGATGTAGTTGCTAGCTACTGAATTTCAATCACTTTGTAGCTACTGTTACCAAAAATTCATATAACTCAGAAAAAGAGCCATATGAAAGTCATGGTATCTATAGAAAGATAAATTTCTATAAGAGCTGTGGGAGATTCTGAATTATGGGTTGATTTCAGAGGGCATTTCAGTCCCAAATAATTAAATTGTTATCGAGAGCCAGAAAATAACTATCTCAAATCCAGTCTGTTGAATATTAAATTTTTTTTAATATTTTCTGTGCATAAAATACTTATTTTCTTCTTCAATTTACATTTATTTGGTTGAAAACAGAATGCAAAATAGAGAATTCTAGAACAATTTACCAGTTTCAGTAGTCTGGTGTTTATATTCAAGTATTTGATAACAAAGAATACACTATTTAAAAATCCATTTGGCATACAGTTGAATTTAATAAATGCAATGAATTTTAAAATCCCATTAACTGATCATCATATATCAAAGTCCATAGAAACTGATCTCAAAAAAATCTATTTTGATTATTGTTCTCAACTTCTCATTGAAATACAACTAATATAAAAGAAACTTATAGATAATTTTCACAGAAAAGGATAAAAAAATATTCCATATTCTGCAGACTGCCAACAGAGCAATCAAGTCATCAGAGAAAATTATGAAATTTAGAACATTATTATAGCTACAGTCTGTAAGTGGTGTACAGAACTAGGTACTCTAACTTTAAAAAAAAAAATCATGAAAAAGGCAGCAAACAAATTAATTTAATTGGCTAGTCTTCCATGGAGTGGGCACTAGGTAACTGTCTAACATTATTGATTTAGCAATTTTCCCTCAAAATATTAAAGGCAAAATAATGATAAATAAAGAATATGAATTTAAGATAAAAGAAAAACAACCCAGTTTACCATCAATTACACTCTGGGAGAACTGGTGAAAAAATTGGAGAGTTCATGGACCACATAATTTTACTTGGACATCAGTCTGTATTTTAACATTTTCTGTACAAACAGTTTTTAATTTCTTCTCTTATATACATGTATTTTGTTTAGAAGAGAAGGAAAATAGAGGATTTCTTGGAGAGCACTTCACCAGTTTCTGCAATCTGGCCAGGGCAGAGTCAGAGATTAATAGTGACACTGTGGCAGACTGTCTGACAGAGACTTTAAAAAGTTTACACCAATATACTATATTATAATTAGGATTATATTACATACAAGCACCCTAGAAGTAGAGGCTAGAGCAAACTAAAGATTATGGTCAGTTGCCTATAGGCTATGCTGCAAAGTAGGTATAGGAGATTTTGCCTTGGATCTTTTTCAATTATAAACAGCTAGGCTGATTTCCTATTTTATTATTTTTCAGAATGAATTGATCACAGAAAACAATTCTAGCCTATTTTATGTTCTGATTTATATCCTTATTACTATAAATTTAAGCACTGAGCATTGCTGAAATTAAGTTAGGGTTACCACAAAAAATACACACCTACCTTCATTGATATTCACTGAAACTGACGCGCTGTTCCAGTTTCCCACCTGATTTACATTAAATTTACATACATGTGATTAATAATTTCATAGTAATACTCTAACTATATAGAGGACGGTTATATATACTGACAATGGAAAATAATTTACCTACATGCAAGTTTATTTTTGATTTGTTCTGTAGGTAAGGTAAACTGACATGGATGATGCGTATTTCTAACAACAGAAAAATAAAATTTTACCAACATTTCGTGCGTTTATACTGACTAGAGAATTAAACCACATGCTGTAGTTTATCTACACCTAGCACATTACTGGAATTAACTACTTTAGCTTATAATCAACCCACAATGAGTTAAACTACAGTGTGTTGTTTGATGTCCAAAAATTATTTCTCTCAGTGTAGGTAGCTAAAAACTACTGATAGAGGGGGAGAGGGGGGGGGGGTGAATTGATGGGTCGGTGCGTGTGAACGTATAATAATACTATATAGTAAATAGGGATATGCAGATTTGGGGAAAATAATTTGGCGGTAAATGATTACAGAGAGAAAAAATAATGTTTTTAACTGTGTACTTCTATTTCTTTATAAACTGTTATTCTATTTACAAATATATACTATACATTCATGTTAACATCTAATGTAATTCATTGTATTAGTTTCTGGTCATTCAAAGCTTGAATGTTTGTAAATAGGTTTGTTCTCATACAGTCACTTGGGCTGGACTTGCGTTTAGTAAACCAATGTCTATCTGACTCTATCATATTCAAGATTTTAAACACTGACTGACTATCAAAATAAAATGTATATTTTATGACTTAGTTTACTCGTGATTATGAGGAAATTAATGATCTGTTTAATTTCAAATTATACCGATAGCGCTTTAAATTATGTAACATTATTATACCTAATGAAGTTCAAATTATTTTTGGTCATTGAGGTATAGAAGATACACAGTTTGAATGTAGTTGAGTAGTTAATTACTCGACAGTTATATCTCTCTGTGTTATTATTCGTTTTTTTTTTCAATTAAAATAAAAAATATCATTAAATAGGTTTACTCAATTAATAACTAATCTAAATAATAAAATAATTTTTAATTTCTTTCATTTTTTAAATTTAATATCACTCTTTCATATTACTTTAGTTCTATATTTATTCTATACATATTTATTAATTATTTATTCCCTCATTGTATTTCATCATTTAATGTAGTTTGTTGTTTCAGTAGTTTGTTGTACGACACACTTCATGATTGTTTAATGACTTGGCAAGGGGGTTCGGAGGGCGGCACGTGCCCCGATATTTATGTTAAATCAGTAATAAATTACTAAAGTGTTGGACTATTGGGGCGTCGGACTAGTGAATAGTAACCCCTAACAACATTAGTTTGTTAATTACTAGATAGGTACATAGATATACTATAGTCAGGTAGTAAACCAGGGATCTACAACACTAATTGGGTTATAATTGACTACCAAGAAACATTAGTTGGTTTATTAGGCTTAAGTTAATTACTAAAGAAAATTGAACAAAACTGGTATCGTAATATTACTAAAATATCGAACATTCTAACAAACGTTTGGAATTAACCTCAATTGTATTCTCTTCCTTTTTAATGTAAAAATATCGTCTTTAAAGGGGTGTCTCACTATTTTAACTTTTACCCCCCCCCCCCTCCCACAAAAAAAACGCAAAATTTAAACTTTAACAAAATCCCTATTTCTCTCATTATTTGACCATGGTGTTCGTTTCATTTTGTTTAGGTTTTTTACTCTACAATTGCATAGTCTGTTTCATCAACTAGCATTCTCAAAAATAATGATAATGAAATTAAAAAAAAAAACATTTTTTAAATGTGGTTACATTTTCCCATAGACTTTTTTGCACGTTGTGGAATATCATTCCATCTGACCGTAATTTCACGCGAACTAAGAAGGGGGTAATCATAAATTAATGATTTTCTTTTATTGATAACCATTTTAAGAGAAAGCAAGAGTATATATATTTCTATTTGTTTTCCAAATCTCTATTCTTTAATTTGCTGAATTTTAAATTCAAATATTCCTTTTTGGTATTCTTTGTATTTGTAGTTAAGATACTAATTTTTTGTCAATTATTAATATCTATTTGTGCAATATATTTTAATCAGATGAAATTTAAGTAAATTTGAGATAAATAAATTTAAAAATACCCCCTTCCTAGTGCACGTCCCTATTACATTCAGGGACGTGAACTAGGAAAGAGGTATTTGTATGTATTTATGTTAA
The DNA here is from genome assembly GCA_947561585.1 of Caprella mutica. Lineage (NCBI taxonomy): Eukaryota > Metazoa > Arthropoda > Malacostraca > Amphipoda > Caprellidae > Caprella > Caprella mutica. The sequence goes on from CANNZV010002218.1 coordinate 57,749, forward strand.
TAAATTTTATGTAATTGATTTTAATGTAAATAAACTTTACGTATAATGCATGAAAGATATAGATAGACAAATTAAAATGGAGGATTTTGGAGATTATTATGGTGGACAATGATATATTATTATGGTGGGCAATGATAGATTATTATGGTTGGCAATGAAAGATTATGGTTGGCAATGGAAGATTATGGTGGGCAATGGGAGATTATGTGGGCAATGGAAGATTATGGTTGGCTATGAAAGATTATAGTTGGCAATGTAAGATTATGGTTGTCAATAAATTATTATGGTTGGCAATGAAAGATTATGGGAGGCAATGAAGGATTATTGTGGGTAATGAAAGATTATGGTGGGCAAAGAAAGATTATGGAGGGCAAAGAAAGATTATGGATGGCAAAGAAAGATTATGGTGTGCAATGAAATATTATGGTGGGCAATGAAATATTATGGTGGGCAATGAAAGATCATGGTGGCAATGAAAGATTATGGTGGGTAATGAAAGATTATGGAGGGCAAAGAAAGATTATAGTGGACAATGAAAGGTTATGGTGGGTAATGAAGGATTATAGTGGGCAATGAAGGATTATGGTGAGAAATGAAAGATTATGGTGGGCAATGAAGGATTATGGTGTGCAATGAAGAATTATGCTTGGAAATGAATGATTATGGTGGGCAATGAAAAATAATTACAATAAAAGATTATGGTGGGCAATGAATGAATATGGTTGCCAATGAATTATTATGGTTGTCAATGAAAGATTATGGTGGGCGATGATAGATTATGGTGGGCAATGAATGATCATGAAGGGCAAAGAAAGATTATGGTGGACAATAAAATATTATGGTGGCAATGAAAGATCATGGTGGGTAATGAAAGATTATGGTAGGCAATAAGATATTATTGTGGGCAATGAAGGATTATGGTGGCCAATGAAGAACTATGGTGGGCAATGAATGATTATGGTGGGCAATAGAAGATAATGGTGGGCAATGGAAGATTATGGTGAGCAATGAAAGATTATGGTGGATAATGAAAGATCATGGTGGGCAATGAAAGATCATGGTGGGTAATGAAAGATTATTGTGGGCAATGAATGATTATGGTGGGCAATGGAAGATTATGATGAACAATGAAAGATTATTGTGAGCTATGAAAGATTATGGTGGGTAATGAAGGATTATAGTGAACAATGAAGGATTATGGTGGGCAATGAAGGATTATGGTGAGCAATGAGAGAATATGGTGGCCAATCATAATCTCTCATAAATTATACAAATATATTTTTTATATATTAAATGTTAAAAGCGTTACGTTTTTCTTGTAAGACACAAAATGTGAGGTGTCGGAATGATAAAATATTCAATAATTTCTCTTAGATCAAATATTATTTCACTTGGATCAAATATTATCTCACTTGGATCAAATAATATTTCACTTGCATCAAATATTATTTCACTTGGATCAAGATTTATTTCACATGGATCAAATTCAATTGCATAAAGATCAAATTCAATTTCACATGGAGCAAATTCAAATTCACTTGGACAAAATTGATATTATCTTGGATCAAATATTATTTCATTTGGATCAACTAGACCTGTAAAATGCATAGTTGGGTTCGATCTTTCCCGACTTTCATCTCACCGTAAGGACAATACTGTTTAGAAGCACAGTTGTGTATAAACTCACCCAAGTGTGCCTCTCACTGCACACACCATTTGGTGTTGAGGTAAAGGTAGGTAACTCCACACTCGAGTTTACCACCCACTAAATAGGCGAAATGAGTGTTAACCTACCAGGAGTTACCCAACTTCACCGTTCAGTAAATATAAGATTAGACGTGCGAGGTAAAGTATGGTTAAATCTGACAGGATCGTAGTTACCCATCTTTACCTCTCAACCCTCCAGTTACTGTCCGATATTGCACGATGATTCAATTTTAATTGATAGAATATATATGTACAGTCAGTACAAATTATTATATTTTTCCAAGTGTAGAATAAATAGTATCGGAATTGAGATAAAGAATTCGGTTAAATTCTCTCTAAATATTCCCTTTTTCCAATATATTTTATTTCATGCCATACATTTGATGGCATGAAATTCCAATTTATAGCTTCAAATAGCTCTATTCCTTATGAAATTCTTCAGTGAGCTTCAAGAATGGATATCGGGATTCAATTATTCTAAAACAGGCCTGCCTAAATTTTCATTTAGAATATACTGTGTATGCAAAATATATATAAAAAAGTCTATACAATTATCGCAGACCTGATTTTCCAAATGAAAAATACTGTCACACAATATTTTTCTTTCAGATTGGCTTGATTTTTTAATGTTCATTTCTTGTTAAAATTAAATTTAAATTAAAAAATACATATTACCTTTAATAACCATGCAAGCCTCTGGAGCAGGCGGACTGGTTCTCATGGAAAAATAAATATAATTTCAATTTTAAACCGATTTAGAAAAGGTCATTACATGATTATTTTCTTATCAATAAAATTAAATATGATTAGACAAAAAAGAAGGTGAAAGACGATAAGATACTCATATAATGAGCATTTATTCAAATATATAAGGAGTATATCAGAGCTCTCTCCTGTAATGAGAATCAAAAGTGTATTTGAGAACATAAGGGTGAATTTCTTGCTATAATCAGTTAACTATCCCTCTTATAGTAGCTTACTGGGTCAAAGTGACTACGCACCTCGCTCAGCTCCGTACACACTATACACTAGTGATAAGCCCCGCTCATACAATAATGTCTAAGAAATATTTGATGGTTATCTTTACTTGTTAATTCTTTTAAATAGATGATTGATCTTTGGCGTTTACCGAGGAATATGTAAAATATTAAATGAAGGTTTCTATCGGATAAAAAATTGAAAGTCAATTCGTTAAAAATTTAAGTGTGGACTGGTGCGCATTCCACAACGGCTAGGTTAGAGAGCAAAATTTCAATGGCTAGGTTACTATGGTTAATATATCTTACCTTTTCACGAATATAGCACTTGAATAACAAGTCGTACATTTAGATTTGCATTTCCGAACATCCATTCCTTGATTATGTTATTGAAGAGATTACAGTTATATTTCAGAGTTATAAAGTTAGAGTTATATAAAGTTAAAGTAATATTGCCGAGTTGTAAAGTTAAAGATTTTCAGCTTTTTAATAATTGGTTAATTACTTTAATTAGGTCGATTGTTAATGCATGTAGAAACAAGTTGACACTTGAAGGTTCTTGAGAACAATATAACACATTTGATTTTGTTACAGATATATTGAAACTAGATTTATTCTAAAGAATTACTGTGGTCAGCAATAGCTATAGGTAGTAAAAAAATTCAAAAATTTGGGTTTCATATTTCTCCATCTGATAGAATCATAATATTAATAAACTATAGGATAAATACCTTTAATGAAAAAAACAGTATCCAGCACAAAATTCAATGCCAGGTCCAGGTTTTCCATACTTCTCCTGATGATGAAAAAATTTTCTATTCGAAAGCTTGAAACCAAAAATACCTCCAATGCCGAGTTTAAATAACCTGTGACAATATGGATTTCCTGTTGAGTACTAATCTTTCCAATCATGACCTTATGTTTCATGATATATCTAAAATCATTCTGCAAAATAGACATTTGTTCATGTCTTGAGATTTTTTCTTTGTTTCATTTCGGATCACTAATGGAAAGACATCGCGAAATCTTATAAGATTGGAAAGAGAGCGGATAACTCCCTCTAAATATCCTGAAGATCTCGCATTTTATTTGTTTTATGTATGTTGAAACCTTATCTGTGCATTGGCAGCAAATGGATTCTAACAGCTAAACTTTTCATTTTCATATTTTTTGCCCAACGGATATTTTATCCACAGACATTTCATCCAGTGACAATTCGTCCACGAAATGTTTTTTAGTTATATTGATATTGTGTATTTATATAAATTTATAAAAAAAAGTAGAAAACAACCTTCGTAGATTTGAATTAGATATTCAAGGTCTTTATGCAATATTCTTCTCCTGCTATAGTTGGCTGACAGGAGTAAAATAATATAACAAAATACTTCTTTTAATTTTATGGAGGCATTGTCCACTTTTATTACACTTAGTCTTATAAAATCGGTATTAATAGCGAGGCATGTCTCGATGTTGTTACAGTTCAAAAACATAGAAAACAGGGACATTTCTTGTGGTTTTCATTTCACGGTAACTACAATAATCAGTAATAATATTATTTAGATTAGGATATTAGAAGCAATATTGGTTCAGAAATTAGTTTTTATAGCAGAATATTTCAAACAGTGACAAAATAAAATACGTACATAATTTACAGCTTATCAAGTAAATATTAATAATTAAATTATAAAAAACAATTACCTATAGATATCAGCAAATAGTTTTTCTGATACGTTTGATTATTTCAACGTAAAAATCTGCTTAGTATAGGGCATGTATAATATTTAGCAGTGACTTCTGGATAGGTCATTATTTATCATGTCTTATAGTTAAGGGTGACTACCAAAGTCAGTAGAGTGTTAATTGGGCTGAATAGTGAATCGAAATTATTTTGTAAACAGAAATAGAGAAACCGCATAGCCTACGCAGATGTGCTCTAGTTCACTTGTTAGGAGGGTTTTCAAGAGTTAGAAATACCAAATAAGTAGGATTTAATGGCATTTGAAATTGGTTTTGGTTTTAAGTTTCCGAACTACGGAATAGTATTTTGGTTCCTGTGGTTCAGCGATTGATTGAAACCGTCAAGGGTAATGGGTTCACATACATTTTTGAGGGTATAGTTTCAAGATGTTAAGTTGGTATAAAGACCGCCTTTTGGGCAAAATACAGAAAGTCCATTGGTCCATTGGTGGGGTTAAGATTATTACTCTCCTTTGAGTTGACCAATTGATGTTTTGAACTATATCTTGTGGGCTAGATTTGGAACTTAGAGGGTCGTAGGAGATTAGGAGAAGAGTGGTTCAGAGAGGGATTCAGCAGAGGTCGAACTTGATAGTTCCGATAGGCAACCTTAGGCCTGTAGCCAGTCGTCATATAGTTGGGGAATGTTCAACAAGTGTTTAAATAGTCTCTGGTTCTAATATAAAGATTTCCTAAGTCTTCAGACTGGAAGCTGGACCCCTTGCAACACGAACCCCTCAAATGTGTCGTGTAAAGTATATATAGTTAAGCCTTCCCTACTTATTATTATTGTTATCACATTTAGGTTATTGATTTTAATTGTAGTATTTCATAATTAAGTTCATTAGAAATAACTTTCTTCTACTATAATGTTTATTCATTCGTTCTTGAAGGTTATTGTCATTATCCATTTGCATTTTTATGTGCTTACTTAGTTCAGTATAATATTAAGTTTATTATGCGTTTCATCATCCTTTTAATTCAGAAATTAATTGCAACTTGTTTAATTATAATCTTATTTTTGAATAGACCAACCCATGTTTTTAAATGGCTGTTCGGCAGTAATTTATAACCATGCTACCAGAACAAGTGGAATAATTTGATTGTTGAAAATACTTAAACCAATTAAATGAAAGGAAATGTAATGAAGATGAATTAATAATGAGAAGATTAATTGAGCTAGCATAAAGTAAATACCCCCGAATATACAGGCAGTTCCATATTAAATAGTAAACGAGGCAAATATCTTACAGATACATTCAACCCGTATAGCCTATCTTATGTTATAACTAATAAAGATTTTTTTATTTCACCATAAGTCTATTAATGTAATATAAATAATAGTAAGTACATATCATTAAGACTTAGAAATACAAAATAAAACAATTCGTGAACGATTTGTCCGTGGATGAAATGACATAGACTCATTTTCTAGGTGAGTATTCATGGGAACATCGCAGTAAAAGAACATTTACTGTTCTCGAAGATTGGGCGCTTAGGTCAACAATGAATTTATAAAAGTTAGATTGGTTCAGGACTAACGGTAACGTCTAAAGTAGTGGACAAAAGGAAGAAACAAGATAACTAAATCTTTAATATCATAAAAAATACAAAACACACATCATTGAAAATTTGCATGTATTTTCATATAGAGCTCATATGTATTCGTATGAAATTTCAAAGCAGTTGGACAAATATTTTAGGAATAGTTCTATACTTCACTTCAAACACTAAATTTTGCTCTGGTCAAAAGATAAGGATAGCCATTATTAACTTAGAAATATTTGCGGATATCAGCAATTAACTTAATAATTTGTGAATAATTCTTTGCTATGTCACTTCAATACATCTTCTACCACAAAATTCTACTAATTTTGCACAATATGAAGGAGTTAATTATCCATCTTCCATTCATCCTCAAGAAATGTCTACAATTCTCCCCTCTGATACAGTCTTCAATTGTCGTTGTGAGAGATTTCTATTGCCACTTGAAGGTCCAAAAGGATTGTGCAACATATTGTGGCTCAATATAAGCAGTATGGAGTTATTGATTCCAAACTGAAGAATGGAAATCTTCTCAAGGCATTGTTGAGAGAAGATCATGCAAGTCTTCAAAGTAGCTTGAAATGTAGTTGCAACACTTCTGGTCAAATTTTCATGAGATGAAGGTCATGTCTGGTAGTACGGTGTCGGTGTCCCAGTATTCATTTTCGCTTCGACTTCAACAAGTTGTTTTGTAATCATTTGTCCCTGCATCGAAGCTTTCATCTCAAAAAAGAAACGGAAAGTTTTATTTGTCTTTTGTCATGAGTATGTCGTTTGTTCGATTGATCACTGGTCGAAAGTACATTCTAGTAATGAATGGAAAAAGAGTAGAAATCTTTGGTTCTAATGGGAAAGTATGAATCATACGTAGAGTAGGGGAAATATTAACTCTAAATTGCGTCAAGAAAACGGTTAATTTTTGGAGGAGGTAGTGTGATGGTATAGGGGTTCATTTTTTCTGCTGGACCTGGTCCCATTGTTCGTCTACAAGGAGGAGTTATTGAAGAAGTATAAAACAGCTCTTTCGTCAACATACTCTCCCCTATCAACAAGCAGCCGACTCTCTCAACCATAGAGTTTCACTCAGGACAACGTACCCTACTACTCAGATAAAAAAGTTACGACCCTATTAGAAGAAGAAGAAATTGCTCCTATGAGCTGGCCTTCACAAAGCCCTGACCTCAATCGAATTGAAATTGTTTGGATAATATTTGAAGACTGTACTCAGAGAAGAAACACAAGAAATGTGGACACTACGTTGCCATACGTCACCACATTACAATTAATTTTTATAAACGTTGATTCGTAAATATTTTTTAACTTTTAAAGACAAAAATATAATTGATATTTATGTAGAGAAGTAGTCTTGAAAGGCCGATAAATTTAATTAGAGGAATGACATGAAACATAAAAAGTAATTTTAAAAGGAGTGCTTAGAAAACACACGTCAAGCATAATAGTGTTAAGAAGCTGTAATGAAATACAATCAGGTAGCTAGGCAACAGCACAGGTAGTCATTGGATTGTTTGTACTTTAATATTTGGATGAAGAAAATGAATCTACTTGGGTAGTTTAAGCTTCAAAGTGAATTAATGCGGTTAATATTTAGGGGAAACACACTTAATATAAATCAAAATACCTTATTCGAATAGCAGTCAATGGCTAAGCCAAATATATTTAATATTGACTATCCTACGTTATTCTAACTTTTAAGAAAATACGCGAAATATTGTCAATACATTTTTGTCCATAATTGTTTGAATCCTTATCTTGATATACAAACAGTATATTGCAAAATTTAACCTAGGAATATGGTTTACGGAAATGCGTCACTGTACAAAATTGTTAACCGTATGAGAATACATATATAATTAAATATACGATGATACGTTACTGTCCGGGAATTCGTTTTTGTCCGAAAATATGTAACTTAAACTAATGATACATAATAGTTCCTTTATAATTTTAATTTGATTAAGGATTATATGACAATTAAAACTTTTTAACATAATTTATAGTACTGTATTGATAGTATGATGATATGATTCAAGATAATGTATGAAAGAAGCTTCTAATAATGTTCTTACAAATATATAAATCACATTATATTAAAAAGATTTATTTTTGAATTTATGGTCAATTCAACTATATAATAATAATAAAATGGACAATCATGAAAATAATCTTTTCATAAAAATAACTATAAATACTATATATACAAGACACTTCAATTTCTTCAATAAATCTTCAAAGCAATCACTATATACGGAATTTCTTTATCAAATGACGATGCACTCTCCAAGCAAATTGAAGGCAATTTATCTTAGAATTAATGTTGCATAGAGAAAAATAAGACATTAATGAAGTTGAAATCTCGTATATCTTCTAACTATTATACATTTCTCAACGTGAACACTTAATGTGAGCTATTTTCAAATTAATTATTGTATAGGGTAAACTCCAATTAATCGGAGTGCTTCACATTTTTGATTATGTAGGAAAATATATATAATTTAGTTGCATTAATTTCTTGCATAGTAGGAAATTTTGATTTGTCTGAAAACTCGATATTTTCCATGCGGCTCTCGAAACACAAATATTTAATTTAATTAAACCCAAGGCTATAACACAGACGTTGTAAGAAATATAAATACATTGGACCTCGCGAAAGCTGCCAGAGAGGTTATAGTGGCTTCAGGAAAAAATTCGAATACACAGCAGGATTTGTAATGTAACATTATTTAAAACACTTTTGTATATGTGCACAATTAATCTTCGTCTATTGCTTCAATTTGGGAAATAATATCTGAAAATGCTTTATATGATATATTTTACAATAAACAATATCATTCCATATCTTATTCTTCCTGTGATAGAAGCCTGGAACAATGCTTATGTGTCCTCTATTTCAATGTGTGTTTTCTATTCCCAGCACTATACCCGGGCAAGAAGGTTTTATTCCTGGGATATTCCCTTAATATCTACAGTATTCCCTCCTAGTCTGCACTCACAGTTTGATGATGAAGGAATATTCCTGTAACAATAATATTGGATACTATTCAAATTCTTATACGAGGGAATATTCCAGGAATATTGGAGAGTTACAGTATTCGGTCAGATATCATCCTAGGATATTCAGGGAATATCATATTCCTATAGTATTCCATGCGAAACAAATTGGAATATTGTTGGAATATATATTTTTGATAGCATTCCATTATGAATATCCCATATATATCCCAAGAATTTTCAAGCTAGTTACATATAATAGTATTCCAAAAATATAACGAAGGCATATCCCTGGAACATTTGGGATCTACAGTATTCTTAGTGAAACAATGACGGAATGAAACGGGAATCGAATGAAAAATTTTACTTCCTAAGAAAAACTTTTGAAGGAATATATCCCATTGGGTTATATGAAGGAATGTTCCTGGAAGAAGGGAAATTTAAAGTATGTATTTCAAACAACAAAGGAATGTCAATTGAATCGAACGATGATTTTTTCTATTTCCTTAGAGTTTGGTTGTCTAATTTGAAAACTAAGAAACGTTAGTTTGTGAGATGAACTGTTGTAATTTGGATTTCATATGTTCTCTTCTAATTTTTACCATCTATATAATTTTTAACGCTACTTGTAGTTTTTGAGAATAGCGCAAGAGTTAAGCTCTTCGTCTATGAGGTGTTAGATTTTCGTGTTAGGTATGTGCTTCCATTTTCATCTTCTATTAATACAAAACTCCTTCACGGAGCTTTTCTGCATCCATGAGCTTTGTCACCGATTTATAATGTAACTTCTTCTATAAGTCAGTTTCCTTTCTGGTTGCTTCTTCCAGTTTCTTGTATTTCAAAACGTCAGCGTTATGGCCTTTTGTTCTAGAGCAGATACTAAACAACAAAGTAAATTAAAAATATCGATCTAAATGAATAGAATATCGGATCAGTAAATTTAATGCTGGCTCCCTATCAGAAATTAGTAGTACCTACAAAAATTACTTATTTCGTTTGTATGAAATGCGAAACTACTAAAAGTTGCGAATCAGGTAGCCAAAATATTTTTTATCCAATTTAGTTTTCGCCTTGCAGCAGTGCAGTTCAGACGTAATTGACGGCCGGGCTATAATAGATAGTAGTTAAATTAGTGTCAATTCAAGAAAAAAGAGGTTAGTATTGTGATTGTAAATGGTTACCGTATGTACACCATTATTTCATATTTCATCAACAGCAGTTATCACTCAACAATTTTAAATTTTGGTTTAAAGTTAAGTATTGATATCTGGTGATAACGGAATAAGAGTAGGGTCAAGCATGTAAATTGCGGCACACTAACTAACTGCGGCTTCTAGCAACATACACATCATATATTCAAAACACACGTTAAAAACTTAAATTAATAAATTATAGCATGCACTGCGCTCCATTTGATAGCTATGCAACATATTAATGGAATTTTGGTTTAGAATTGAAATGTAATTAAAAATTAAAATGCTGCAATTTACCTGCATGAACCTACTTACCGTACTATTTTAGTTTGTAGGCCTATTTCTATTCATATATACTCAGTTTATACTTTAATTGTAAATGGGTTCACTATGTTAATTTATATTACGAAATGTTTATGAATATTTAGCTATAACCTAGGTTAAACAATATATATTCTCTAGCCTCTGTAAGTGAAATATAAAATTTCATAAAATTATTTCTTCAGTGACCTGTTCTTTAACTGACTAGATATTAATATTAAAATTTTAAAAGTGCCAATAATGATTTTCAGTGTTAATAATGTTCATAGCTTTTCTTCGTTCATGAGCCCTTTCTTGTTTTACTTTAATTTGATTTTTTTACTTTTTTGACCATTGTGGTTTCTCAAAACCTTTTTCCTTATCTAATTCTGTATTCCCTTTACTATCTACTTTTTCATCTTTTAAAATTTGAATGAATCACTTATGTTTTTTATTTAGTTTATGGATTAACTTATTGAATACAGATTATTGATAGATGATAATTAATTATTTTATTTCTTTTTAGGTACCACTGTCACAGTTTCTGGCAATATGGTTTACTTTAAGAAGTTACAAATCTAGAGACATGTCCTATTCATTTCATTGTGTGTACTATATAGTATGAAGTGCATGCACTAAAACTATAGCTTCTCTGACACCACTAGATTCACTTCATAGTCGAGAATATCAATGAATTTAAGAATAATGACAAAATTAAGTGCTTGATTGAATGAATTTGCTCCAGGTTAATGTAAAGAACCAAATGGAAAAGACTTTGTACTAGTTGTCACACAGGAAAGTAGCTCATAGCAAATTAAGCTACCACCAATCAATTATTGTAGTGGTCAATAATTTCGCAAAAAGATACGATAGCACTGTTGAGTGTTGACTGCATTAACAGATGGAAGAAGAAAATGAGAAGGTGATGGGAAATGAAACCTGTGAGCTTTTCTTAACTACATAAAAATTGAAAACATTGCAATTGAAAAGTACAACCATAGCGGTATAGAATAAATAAGAAATATCTAGTGAAAAATACTGAGAGTTTATAGAACATAAATAGAGCCTCAACAACATATAAACAAGTTGCCGAGGAATTAATTTGTGCTTGATTACATTATGCTCTTTCTAAATCATGTACTATTTGATATTTTAATAAAATGATTGACTTATGTTTAGTTTCTTTCATTTCATCCCAGTACAAAAGGACAATTGTGGAAATACCTAGATTTAAGCAATGTGTCCTGTAATTAAAGTGGTAATATTCGTAGATTTTTTATACAGTTATTTGTTCAAGTTAAACTTCTTGGTGTATAGCTATGTGACAATTAAGTTATGCACTCAAGTGAATAGTGATACATGGCCAGTGATCCCTCTTCTTTTGGATGTCTTATTCCATTGGTACTTCTTCAATATTCCCTCTTTCTTTGGATGACTCATTCAAAAGATATCCCTTCAATATTCCCTCTTCCTTTAGTTGTCTTATTCCATATGTATTCCTTCAATATGCCCTCCTCATTTAGATGCCTTATTCCATAGGTATTCCTTCAATATTCCCTCTTCCTTAAGATGTCCTCTTCCATATGTATTCCTTCAATATTCCCTTCTCATTTAGATGTCTTGTTCCATAGGTATTCCTTCAATATTCCCTCGTCCTTTAGATGTCCTATTCCATATGTATTCCTTCAATATTCTCTCCTCATTTAGATGTCTTATTCCATAGGTTTTCCTTCAATATTCCCTCTTCCTTTAGATGTCCTATTCCATAGGTATTCCTTCAATATTCCCTCTTCCTTTAGATGTCTTCTTCCATAGGTATTCCTTCAATATTCCCTCTTCCTTTAGATGTCCTCTTCCATAGGTATTCCTTCAATATTCCCGCTTACTTTAATGTCTTATTCCATTGGTATTCCTTCATTATTCCATTGAGATTCATCTCTGCGATTCCCTTGAGTTTCCCTTGTGATTTATGGGACTATTCCATAAAAGTGTCAAAAAACTGCATTCCCTGAATATCGAAAAATTATCATCATGGAATATTCCTTGGAAATATTCCGAGAATGTTTTGGGAATATCCATTTTTTGCGCGGGTACTTGTTTCTCTATATGTTTGTCCTCTTGATCAATATGTGTGTCATGTTGATCCTAAGTTGGTCTTGTTGATCCTAAGTGTGTCTATCTGATCTTATGTGTATCCTGTAGATCCTTAGTATGTCCTGTTGATCCTAAGTGTGTCTTCATAAAATTTAAATTATGTATTAGATTGATGAGTAATAGTTTCCATGAATCAAAAAAATGCTATCAGGTCCTACCAGCATCAAATAAATTTAAAACAAACTATAAAAGAACATTCTGACTCGAAAACCTAAAGATGTAATTAGGTTAATTATATATAATTTTCATCGATGTGTATATAGTTTCAGTTATTTGAATGTTTATTCAAATAACTTAAACTATATACACATCGATGAAAATATTAGAGCTTAAATAGATTTTCTGCAGCATTTAGATGTAGAAATAATAGATAGCTAGTTGTATGAAAATTATGTATTATGTATTTTTCATTGTTTATTAGGAAGTAATTAAAGTTTTATTTTATTCCTACTGAATGGAACATTGTTCGGTATCATTATTCCAAAATAATTCATTTAAGAGGTATACTTAGTTTTTTAAGGTTCCAATAGACACAAAATAATATTTAGTTAGGAATTCTTATGAGGTTAAAGCTTATTGAGAAATACATTCAATAAAGTAACATATTTTTTCTTTAATTTCATAATTAATAGTTGTTTCCCTACCTTTTAACAATGAAAGAATTTCCAGTCTATAGCGGTTTACGACTATTTCCTTTAATACAGAATTTTCTATTATTTTTTATGTGAATGCAGTCTATTAGAGTCGTTTCAAAATAACATCTAATTAAGTGAAACACATTAACAAGTATCATTTAAAAATCTGTTAGAATGTGGCCTCACAAAGTGATCGAAAAAACTATCGGATTTGTTCTTATTTGATCTCAATCTTTAATAATAACAATTTTGTAACATAACCATAACATTTTTTTTATCATTAATTTTCGCTTTCTACGTTTCATACCTTGTTAGTTGATAACAGTCAAATTCCTAAATTCTAAAAACAAAGTGCCTGACTGTTATATAATGATTCTATCATTTTTATTTATTCTCTTGTTCATAAAAGTATCATGTAATTTCATTGTATTATGGTTTTCTACGTTAATTGGTTTCTTTACATTCATAGGTGTGTTCATGTGAATGATTAGGACTTCTCAGTAGTTATTTACTAGCTATGCTCAAATAAACAACCACACCTGACCTGCATTCCACTGCTCTCCTGATTGTTACGTTACAACGTAACCCAGGTAACAAAAAATTATCCCCTGGATATTCTGTGAAAATTCCCTGGGATTATTCCCTCGATATCCCCAGAGTTATCGAGATGATGCCCTATTTTGACGTTTTTGCGATATTGGGATATCCCCAAAAGATATCGAGGGAATAATGATGGGATTTAAATATATTATCCCTGGAATATTCCCTCGATTACAAGGGAAAGGCAAAGAATACCGTTATTATTATTCCCTCGATAACATGGGAATAAAATTGGGATAGTGAGGGGATATTCCTTCAATATCGAGGGGATCAAATGGGAATATTCCCTGGATATCTAGAATAGAAGAAGGATGTAAAAATAAGAATACCAAAATTAATATTTCCTAGAATATACTGCATTTGTACGTGTACGTTTGACTTTAAATGAATTAGTTGAATGAAACATATTGTTATATACAAATTAAATGGAAAGAAATGGAGAAAGAAAGGAAGTGATGTTTCCGGGTCTCGAACCACCACCTTGTTGACTTTTGCTTACGACGCTAACCACTCGACCATCCTGGAAACAGTAGAAGTAGGATTTTTAATGAATTTTATCCAATAATAAGATATTTCAAGTTAGGGTCATCATTAGGTTATCATCAATAAATATAGTTTCATATTTAGGTAGTGAACCAATTACCGGTTTCTTATTTTTCTTTTTTAATTACCGAATGGAATATTTCGAATTAGTATATTTGTAAACTATGATTGTTTATGACTATAAAAATATATTCATTGTAAGATACCAGTTTCTTCTAATCAACGAATATATTTTTATAGTCATAAACAATCATAGTTTACAAATATACTAATTCGAAATATTCCATCCAGTAATTAGTAAAGGAAAATAAGCGTCCGGTAATTGGTTCATTATCCTACATAGATTATTTCTTTTTTTCTTTAATAATCGTTTCTTTAATAGTTTATAGGGAATCAACTATTTTTCACTAATTCCTGGACTATTCCCTCGATATTGTTAGGGAATCAATTAATTTTTAGTAATTCCTGGAATATTTCTTCGATATCCTTGGGGGATCAACAAATTTTCACTAATTCCTCGAATATTCCCTCGATATCGGAAAGAGACCAACTAGTCTTCATTAATTCCCGGAATATTCCCTTGATATCATTAGGTGATCAACTTACTTTCATCTATTCCTTGAATATTTCCTCGATTTCATTAGGGGATCAACTATTTTTCATTTATTCCTGCAATATTGCCTCGATATCGTTAGTGGGTGAAGTAATTTTCACCAATTCCTGGAATATTCCCTCGATATCGTTAGGGGATCAACTAATTTTCATTAATTACTGGAATATTCCCTCGACTTCGTTAGGGGATCAACTAATTTTCACTAATTTCTGGAACATTTCCTGGATATCTTTAGGGGATCAACTCATTTTCACTAATCCCTGGAATATTCCCTCGATATCATTTTACGATAGCGGATAATGAGGGAATATTCCGGGAATCTCTCAATGTTACCTGAGAAACAGTGTTACAACACCGACCTAATAACAGCACAGGACCACCTCATAAGAATCTCTGTTAAAAAAGCAAATATAAGTCCCTTGGTATCACAAAACTTCTAGCTACATCCTACAATCATTTTTTACATAACTAATTTAAAAAATTGGAATTATCTATTTCTGTCTCTTAAAGACATTCTTGAGACCCGCAACTCCAAATGTCCAGCCAAACGACATCTTTTTCCAACCCTACTTAATAATTCTTTATGTCAAGTATATTCAATCAGAATATTTATATTGTTTATAATGAGTTTAGAAAGGTATAGTATTTGCAATTGTGAGATGGAATAGTGTTTGGGCAATTGTTGTTATTTAATTAGTTTTTGTAACTGGTCTATATAATATCTTCTTTTTCCATTCGTGAGTGAAGTCCCCTTTCGTCATATTCCTTGGTAGGTGACTGCATTAATGGATTAGTTCTTCTGCATCCATGAGCGATGTCACTGACGGTAGTAGGTGAATCTTTCCATGAAGCCAAATTCTTTCCACCTATAGCGCTTCTTCTAGTCTCTTGTATTTAATTCAATTTTGTTAATAAATTAATACAATACACTAATTCTCCTCGAAGACAGTACACCGAAAACACTATAGTAAACATCTCCATGTGCATAGTGATTAAAACTAAGAAAAAATCAATAAATAGACTGTATCAGCATCATTCACTTTCTAATTTATAAAACTTTTTAAAGTTACAAGTAGTTTAATAACAACTAACAACAAAACAATCAGTAATAAATTGTATTTTACACATTGAATTTCAATTTCTTTCATAATTATTAGACTATTAAATCTAATTTAGAGATTATTACACACCAGCTGACAGTGACAAGAGTTCCTCTTCCTCCCCAAAATGAAGATCATTTTAATTAAACCTTCCACCCCGTTGTTGTTCAGTAAAAAGGTTTTCATTCTCATTTTAAATGACTAAATATAATCGCAAGAGCGATGGAAAATTAATCCAAAAAAGATTTCGTAACTCGGTACACTTTCAAATAAAACTGAAGTGATGATACATTTAATTGGTCTCTCCATTTCTTATCATTCCATAGGGTATCATAACAGTTGTCGATCGGTTTCACTTTTTCGATCCTGTAATACAAATTATAACATATTAATTTATTTTTATTTTCATTATAAATGGCAATTAATTGCACTCTTTCCAATTGCGTGTGTGAGTAATGTTCAAATAATCACACAATTCTCTGTAAATTCTAATGCTTCTTTGATCGCATCTACCAAATATCTTGAAATACTAGTACACTCACTATTTAACCGTGTTCAACACAATATTCGACCGAATTCAAACCTTTACTATCATGAAATGCTAGTTGTGGTGTATTAGTTAATATCTACCGTTTTTGACTGTATTCTCAACTTGAATTACAAGTTGTGGATTATTGATGAATCATTAGTTACCTGTATTCCCAATCAGCAATACGAGTTGTGGAATAGTAGACCTTATTTTATCGTGTTCGACTGCATTCTCAATCAGATCATTGAACTAATATCATCTCAAATTGGACATATATTCAATAGCAGATTCTCTGAGAAGAATTGAAGGTTTGCAAAAAGTGTTTGAGAAGGAATTCGTAATGAGAATGATGTCCTCCTCACGACTCTTAAAATATCACGACAGAAATAAAAAGACTAATACATTTTCAAATACATTTAAAATTAAGTAAACGAAGTACGAACAAAACTCGGAATCTAAATTAAAAGAATTTGTCCAATATTCATATAATTTGTTCATATAATAACATAATAACCCAATATTCATATAATAACATTGCTTGAATCTTGTAAACAACCAGAGAGGCCTATTTTATTTCAGAAAAGCCCTTACCTTCTTCCATGAGATGTTTACTTGGTTTCCTCGGTGATATGATTGCAACCGTTGATTGGATTCTGAATCTAACTTGTCCGTGAGATTATTCATTAAATTTATGATGAAACCTAATTGAAGTAAAGTGAAAATAAACAGGTATTGGAAATTATTAAACGAGCCTTCCTTTAAGTTCATCTATTATGTCTGATGTTTTTGATATTTACGTTTGAATGTTTAAAATGAACAGAATGGTAGGAGAAAAAGGTCAACGAGCTGTTCTGACGACGCGTTTCGATAGAGGTTCAGCCGCTGAGAAGCCGTTTCTGATATAGATTCCATTGAGTTCCATGTTAAAAGCCAGGTGATGACGCATATCCCTCCAGACTGATAACATGGAGTTCAATTGCATTTATTTCGAAAGCTGATTCTCGAAACGCATCGACAAAACCGCTATTCTGAATGAACCCTCAATTCGTTTAACAGAAGATTGTTACAGAAAGACCAATCACTAATCACTAAATACTCACTCTCCGAGCACTGTGAATTTCCGGTAATTGAGAAATAATCCGCTACCATATATCACCATTCACTTTAATTGAAAAAAATAGTGTGATGTACTGTCATAGTGTCATATCATATAATAAATTACTCGTTTATCAAGTAGCGCCATATTTCGCTTATAGGAGTGGTATTGTGAAACCTAGTTCTATTTAGTGTTATTTCATCATTACAGAGTACGAGGGAAACATTTTATAAACAGTAATTGAGTCTAATGAATGCGCGATAACTTTGTTAAATAATACAAACAATATTGTAAATTTCATATATTTATGTTCCTATCATAATAAACCTATTCATTTAAATTTACTCAACTAAAGTGAACCTTCAAATTTGTCGACTGAAATACTGTTGAAAAGACAGGTAAACTATTTAAAATTGATGTTCAATACCACTTCTATTAAAATTTATTGTAAGTTTATCAAAATACGTATACTTCAAGTCTCTTCCATCAAGTATAGAACAAGTCTCGAATAGTTTCGAGAGTTCAATACTAGTAAAATTAAAAATGAGAAAATCTTATTTTCCAAAATGTGTCCTTTTTTTCCGATTAGTCCCAAGTTAGCTATCAATTCATATAGTTCGACTTTCAGTTGAAATTTAGCTCTACTTATCTCAATTATCTCTGGTTGGAAAAATGAACTGAAAATTACTCTGGTCAGCAAACAGTAATATGAAACATTATATATCTGGAGAGCAGTTTTATGGACATTGAAATCTAAATAACTCCGATTAAAGAATATATAATCAGCGAACACAAACAAAAATGATCTACCTACGATGATAAATGATTCAACGAAATTCAAATAGTTTTATATCATAAATTGAAAATACAATCTACGGTTTTCCTCAGCTATTAATGAAAAAATGAAATCATAGATTGCATTCTGCAACAAAATAAGGACAATATTTACAATAATGAACAATAGCGAAATATTTGCCGTTTAGAGCATTGCATTACATTAAAAAAATATTCAGTTTAGAACTTGAATGAATTTATACTTGCGTCATACCGCCACCTGGAATTTCTTGTGCATTAATTTACAATCAATTTTCCTATTTTGCATACTGAGTTTTATAATTTAATGATCGTTCATTGGAAACAATGTGAGAGTAACGTGAAACCTAACAGCGCTTATAACCTCGTAGTACTTTTCAATCCAAAATCGAAGACTGATAATTATTAACAAAATAGTCGAGTGTGTTTCCAAACAGAAATGTAATGGGTCGGAAATATATTTTGTTTAAAAAAGTTTCATCTTGGTCAATAGAGTTATTTAATACTAATAAATAACTCTATTGACCAAGATGAAACTTTTTTAAACAAAAGATAATTCCGCCTTCGCTAAATAATCAAATAAAAATATTGAGATTTTGGACATCATCAGGGATAACCGTCAAAATTAATGATAAATTACGATTGAATTTTTGTCGATGGATGATGGATGATCTATATAATTATCCTCGATAATAATCACCTACATTCGGTGATTGTATACTTTTTCATATAATTATAACCCGATTATTTGAAATACTTTATCATTCATTAATTATAAATATAGTTAATGAAGCAGAGTGAAGGTAATGTGGAAAAAAGTTAATAGGTTATTCCAGAGTGAGATAAATTATAGTAACTATAGTCATCATAAATTTTGCTAATTGTCGAAATATTCAACTGTCTATGTGTCCTACCTAATAAATAAATGGCACGATAACCAAATACAAGAATCTGTTACTAATTAGGTGCAATGTATTGAATTTATCATTTTATATCTGCTCATCCGTTTAAAACATTCATTTCCGATGTTGTAAGCAACTTAGCCAAAACTTTTAATAGAATTGAACAAAGAGGAATTGTATCACAGTTCATTCTGTAAGAGAAGCAACTTGTTAGGAACTTAGTCAAACTTCATCGAATTACCCAAATCCATGAATCAAAAGAATGCCAATTATTTCAGGAATTAATATTAATAAGAATACTCAGAAAGACCTTTTATAATTATGTGTGATCAATTTTTAATATTCACAGTCCTACTGTTCTCTTTAAGTCTAATTGTAGATAAGTTTGTGAATAATTTTTAGAAAATTGCAATAATAGTAACAATGTAGTACGATAATAAAACAACATAAAAATGTGTTTCAGTTATATTATTAGGCCGTTTTTGAAACACAAACATCTTCACTTACTTCAAATTGAGTTATATTTCATTAGACCAACTATATTTTTTTTCTATTACTGATATGTAATTAATTTTAGGAAGTATTAAATTAAAAATTCTTGGTCATAATATCAAAATAGCCTAAATATTCTCATTCATTTCAGATCCAAGAATATTGTGACTAGAATTAAAGTAAATTAATTACAAAAGAAAAGTGTCCAAAGAATTGTAGGTTTCGTTTCAATATTTTTAGCCTGTAACTCTTGCACACAAGTTTCAAGTAAGAAGAGAAGTCGAAGGGATAGTTTGTCCTTATATAGTTTAGTGTTGCATCCAGAAGGATGATTTGCATAATTCTAGAAAATATTGTGCGACTGATAGAATTTTAACAACATCAATTTAACATTATGAAATTGATGAGAAGTTTTTAAACAGATTTTTAGTGTAAATTCGAATATGAATTTTATCCAGTAGTCCATATCTTGATAATAAAGTCGAGGCCTACAGTTCAGCTGTTCAATTTATAGCAATGATAAATCATTGCAATTATAAATCATTGCAATTATAAATCATTGCAATTATAAATCATTGCAATTATAAATCATTGCAATTATAAATCATTGCAATGAACAGTGATTTAGAGCAATTTTCATAATTATTTATTTACAGAAATGTGATGGTATGGAAAGCTCCAAGTTATCGGATGGTTCTTTATTTCCGATGATTGTTACTTTAAATAATAATTATTATATCCTTTTTTCTTACATGATCAAAAACATGGAACTGTCAGAAAACTCATAACGTTCCTTAAAATATAAAAGTTTGTTTTCATTTATTAGGTATTTCTACATTCATTTTTCAGAAGTATGATTGCATGTTACAACTCAAACACATGATTTCATTTTACTGAGTTGCGTTGTTCACAATTAGGTACAGCCATTAACGAAAAGATACAACTGGACCTAATTCCTGAATATCTATCCTGTAAAATCCCAAACCAAAATTTTAACATTACATTACTTAGAGTGTCTTACTTTAGCAGATTTAAATGTACATGTGAATAAAATTGTTCGATTTTTAATATATTTTAAAGTTTTATGGCTACATTACTTTCTTCACAAGGATGTAATACATTCCCTCAAGTACCACTTGACAGGGATGAATTATATCCACACATTTATCACTTCACAGGGATGCATTATATATACTGCAAATATCACTTGACAGGGATGCAATATATACTGCAAATATTAGTTCACAGGGATACTTCATATACCACAAATATTACTAGACATGGATTAATCTTTTCCCCTCAAATATCACTTCACTAGGATATTTTACATCCACACTCCTATCTCTTAAATAATGTTGAAATAAGAACGACGAAATCTATTGCAATCATAGATTTCTTTCCGTTGACACTATCTTGCTATTTAATACAACATATTTTAGATTCAGTTAGTGAAAGTGTTTCCGAATAGTTTGGCGGATATTTTCAGGTGTGAGAAAAGTTGTATTGAGAATTTACAAGCAACTCTAAAGATCTAATATGAAATAAAGCTCCAATAGCAATATGTTCAAATACGACATCGCTATATTCCGAGTTTAAAATAGGTATATAAATAAAACTGTTCACCTTTTTCAATGTATTGGTCACGCACAGAGATGTTTGACATTATGCACATGTGTTTAGAATCGGCATTAATGCTCACAAGTTTATTTCTTCTAAAAAAAAAATTATATTGAATTAATTTCATCTGCTGTTCATCTCAAACAGTTTTATATATATTTAGAAGGAAATTCTCAAAATTTAGATAATTAGCAACGCAGTGGAAGCAGCGCAGTTCACTGACAGTTATCGACACTCACAGTTCTGTGAAGATGAGGTTTATAATGGGATATGATAGGTAATATCTAAAGGTCAGATTGGTTACTGTTTTTTGTAAGCACCATTTCACGTATCAAAATATAATACCATCCTATCACAAAAATAAATTATAACAGACTCTGAAACTATAATTATTATCTTTTCTCTTACACATAAACATATCTCATTATAATAACGTAATGGCATATATAGAATATTGTGGATACTGGCTTTATTATATCTTATCCCTAATAGCGCGATTAATTGGAGTAACGTTTCCTTGTGCCACCGAGTGACTTGAATAATGATGATTGGACAATATATGAAGAGAACTGTAATATGACACACACAGGAACTTTTGTACGAGTTAAAAATAAACATATAAGCATTAAACACCTCTACAATCTATACATCCACAAAACACACACTCCTTACAACTACAAATAAATATACCTCTTTATTAACATACATAAGTAGAAAATATCAACTTGCCTAATACAAACTGAATTATTCCGTTAATGGTAATCCACATTAAAAAGGAATGTATAATTACTTTCCTGATTATGCTTCTAGTAATATTTCATTTGTTAGTATGGTGCATATGCCATGTATTCTCTAATTCGACTAACCATTGTCTATTTACGAAGATAATCATACATTTTGTAAACTTACATGAAGATTCAAGGTTAACTATCGGTTAACAATAATATGATCAACGCCTTTTGTTAAATGATTACTTCAACTTAAGCGAACTAATAAAATACTACTTTTTTGAAAATTATGTGATTTGAGCCAATATCTTTTCATCTCCTAATATCTTGAAGGAATTATACTGTATATGATGTAAATAAAATGATAATAAACCATACATCAGGTGGAAACTCCGTCAGCAGTTCTGTTCTTGCTTTAAAATTTATTTTCATTTATCTACTTTCATACAAACTTGAACTCTTGACTCTGACGACAAAATTAGACCAATGGTTATATGCTTAAAGGGAAACTTTTATATGTATAATAGTGTTCTAATATTAATGTATCCTCAATTCTTGTTGCAATAAAACATCCTATACAGGATGAAATACACAATGGGATTTTTTCCGATGATTGAATTTTTGGCTATTATTTGAAATTGATCATGACATTATAGTACTAGATCCTTGATCTCACATAAAACTGCTACAACTGTAAACATGATGTTGAATGTCCGTACATTTGATATATACAGGTTGGGGCGTAAGTTTGGAAGCAAATGAAAGTGCATATTATAATCCAACGAAAAATATATTTAATAATTTACAGTTATGTATTATTACATAAGGGTTTTAAGAATTTAAAAATCATAAATTTATTCAAAATGTCCCCCCTTGTTTTTAATAACAGCCTCAAATCTCCTCCGAGCTCCTCCTACTGCGGCACGCAACTATTCTTGTGAAATTTCCTTCCAAGATCTCTGGAGCGAACGCTTTAAATCATCCACACTGCGATAAAATTTACCACCAGCCTTTGATTCAAGAATCGACCATACCGAAAAGTCCATAGGATTAACATCTGGGGAGCAGGGAGGCCACATTTCTTTGGACCAAAACCGTGGAAGATGATCATGGCACCAGTTTTGAGTGACATTTGCAGTATGTGAAGTCGCGCCGTCTTGCTGAAATGTCCATATAGTGTCATTACAAGAGTGATCCTTAGCTGACTCCAACATTGGTGTTAAAATATTCTCAATATAACATTTAGCATTGATTTTGGCGCCTTGTTCCACAAAAATTAAAGGAGATCTCCAAGTTTCTGAAACGGTGGCCCAGACCATTACTGAAGCAGGTTTCATGGTTCTGTGGACAGTTTTTTGGTTGTATGGGATGTCTTTTGCACTTTTACCAATTATTCTGTCATTCTTCCGGTTGTGAGCCATTTCCACTGTGAAAATATTTTCGTCAGACCAAACAATTTCACCAGCCGTGCCAGACTTCAATTCTCTCAGAAGTGCTTTGCTTCTCTCCAATCTCTTTTTCTTTACAGCTTCTGACAGAGTCTGTCTCTTTTGGAGGGTGAAAGAGGACATCTTTAGGTCTTCTTTGACAACTCTTCTCATTGTTCTGGGACTCACATTAGCTGTATTGGCTAACAATCGTATTGACCTTTTCGGGTTCCTCCTGATCTTCTCTCGGGCACATTTTATCAGTTGTTTGGTGCGTTGTGAGCATGGTCTACCACTTCTTGGACGATCAGTCAAGTCTCCTCTCTCATTAAAACGCTTCACACACTTCCAAACAGTCGATCTCGCTATTGAGAGAGTCTTTGAAATGACGGAATCTGACTTCCCGGCATGGTGTAGAGCAATAATGGCTTCTCTTTTGTCTAACATTTTTGAATTGAATAAATTTTTGTAAAAAATAACACTGCCACGTCATAATGTAGTGTCTCTACTGTAGTTCAAACCCTATCACCTACTTAGGAACTTATTTTTAAGAATTATATTAATGTTTGAAAAATTGCTTCCAAACTTACGCCCCACCCTACAAAGAAAAAAAATTCTACATTAGTATCTTCTGCCCCCTGGGGGGCCAGAGAAAATGAACCATTTTGGTTAAATTTGTGATTAATAAGGTCACAATGTTGTTTTTATAGGTGAGATCAATCATAATATGATCTGATTGGTTTGATGAAGTTTATATTGTTTCACTTTAATTTATTTTATCACATAGTAATATTTTCCACCATTAACCCCAGTCGGGGCCGGCAAAAAAAATATTATAACATGTTTTCATGATTTATTTTTTAAATATAATGGAAGTTATCCCAAGACTGTAACAACATATAATGAAATATTAAATATTGAAATATTAAAAGTACAGCTCTTACGTGTCAATGTAGTAGTACTGGCTACTCAGAATCACCAAGAGGAGGTGGATGCACGTCGATTTTCACTCCATCTAGCCCCTAACACCCTACCATGTTTGAACGATTTGATCACTACAATTTGATGTTTTTCTTTGATCGAAATCTTGGCATCTCAGTTCTTTAATGGATGTGTGAACGGATATATCAGTCTCTCTTACAATTCCCTATCAAGTTGCAGAAGCTTCAGTAACTTTATTTAATCTTTCTACCGTATAGTAGCAGGCAGATCGAAAATTAAGGGGTTACAGAACGAAACTTCAAACTCCTCCATTCTGAGTTGGGATTTTGATATGCCAGCCCTGAATTGTTGATCTGTCATCTACTACGAAATAAAAACATACATACGGTCAAACTTACTGAACCACCAGCCACGAAAATGTTATCTGATGTAAGGTTGGCACAATCAACTAAAAGTGGAGATAAACCTGTTGAATTAATTCCAAATTATCTTGTCATTTTCAAGCTGTAGGAAGATGGATTGAAGTATTTACTGAAGCTTCAGCAGCTTGATAGGGAATCGGAAGAGAGACTGATATAGCCGTTCAAACATCCATTGAATTATTGAGATGCCAAGATTTCGATCTAAGAAAAACTTCAAATTGTAGGGATCAAATCGTTCAAACATGGTAGGGTGGTTCGGGTTGATGGTGTGAAAATCGACATACATCCACCTCCTCGTGGGGAGTTTTTGGGAGCCTACATTGGCAAGTTAAGAGCTGTACTTTTAATATTTCAACATCATAATGCAGTTTTTTTATTGCTATTCAATACAGTCTTGAAATAACTTCTGATATATATTTAAAAAAATATCATGAAAACGTGTTACAATATTAACACGTTCCACAATAGTGGAAAATATTTATATGTGATCAAATAAATAAAATTGAAACAATATAGACCTCATTAAACCAATCAGATCATATTATGATTGATCTCACCTATAAAAAACAACATTGTGAAATTAATAATCAAAAATCTAACCAAAATGGTACTTTTCCCTCGCCTCCCGGGGGCAGAAGATACTAAGGTAGAACTTTTTTTCTTTGCATATATCAAATGTATGGACCTTTGACATCATGTTTACAGCTGTAGCAGTTTTATGTGAGATCAATAACTTAGTATAATGTCGTGAACAATTTCACAATTTAGCAATTTTCTTCATAATATGATATTTTCACCCACTTCCCCGTGGGCAGAAGATGTTTACGTAGAACTTTGTTATTGATAAAAATGAACTTATCAGACCTTTATCATCGTGTATGTCGTTATAGCATTTCGAAGATGTCGAGAACCCAGTTTAATGTCACATTCTCAGCTTATTTTCAAATATTCCCCCCTCCTCCGGGGGCAGAAGGTGTTAACCGATTGGACGGAAATTTTTCATACCATGTTTTCCACCAATGTGCCAATTTCTATCATTGTAACTGAAGCAAAATCGAAGAAAACCTAAAAACGATCCACCCTACTGATTATCCCCCAGTAGTCACTTTACCTGTTTATCCCCCAGTAGTCAATGAAATTGTTTGTCCACCATTGGTGTCGGTACATGTTTGTCCCCCAGTAGTCACTGTACTTTGTTTATCCCTCAGTAGTGTCTGGACCTGTTTATCCCGTAGTAGTCACTGTACCTGTTTATCTCCAAGTAGTCATGATACCTGTTTTTCCCCCAGTATATAGTCTCTTTACATGTTTATCCCCAGTAGTCACTGTAATTGTTTATCCCCCAGTAGTGTCTGTACCTGTTTATTCCCAATTGGGCCAGTAATCACGTTACCTGTTTATCCCCTATTTTATTTCTCAGTCCCCCCCCCTCATCACTCGATCACATAGTCATTCTATTCACGTTTTCTCTCATACGTAATTTTTACCATCTATTTTACAATAGTCAATAGCATTACCATTTGAATGTTATACGTAGAGTTCGGTAACTGGAGAATATCTCCGGTAAATTTGGGACTGTCCTAATATCTGCCAATGCATATCCTATGACAAGTTAAAAAAGTGATGCTATCTGAATTATCACTTGAGCAATGCGTACGCGTGCTGGCCAAAATGATGACAATTTTATGAAACACTCGCGCGAAAAAAAACCCGGCTCATCCAATGACAGATGCTCAAAGTAACGCAAATGTCATAATGGTCCGCTGGTAAAGCAATAATTTTATAGATTCAATAGTTGGCGCTATTTGAAGGTGATTGGTTGAATAGTTGGCGCTATTAGAAATATTTTTTTGGGTCGGTTAGTCGCGCGGCAGAGTCTTAACAAATATATTTTATTGACACATGATTGTTGTTTAAATTTGAAATTAATTTTATTCCTGCTTTACTTTAATACTAATATTTTCATTAGAAGCAAGAGTAAATTATTTAATC
The DNA here is from genome assembly GCA_947561585.1 of Caprella mutica. Lineage (NCBI taxonomy): Eukaryota > Metazoa > Arthropoda > Malacostraca > Amphipoda > Caprellidae > Caprella > Caprella mutica. Next base: position 84,822 of record CANNZV010002218.1, read on the forward strand.
ATATCAGTGCTATATGATACCAGAACTAGCCGAAGCTCCGTGATAAAAGTTCAAAGTATAGTGTGAATTTAGTAAAAGTCTTAAAATTCCAGCATAGTGTTAATTCCCTCTCAGTATCGATGGGTAATTTAACTTTTATTTATTTAACATTATTTTACTTCGTATCATGTATACTAATTGAACCAAAACCTGAAAAATGAATATTATTTATAGATGTTAACGTGCATCAGCTTATGGAACCGTGCGGTTACTCTGATCAAAGTGAACATACTCTAAAATGAATTTCTGAATAAACTGCTTCTAAAAAGTGGTAACCTCATATGAATAATAATATTGTTGTTTATTGTTGTTACCGTGAAATATTCACCACAAAAGATAGCTTCCGTTTTCGATAAGTACGAATTAACGATAATAACATTTGAACATGTCTCGATATAATTACAGCTTTTATAAAAGTGGGGCCTGCCTTTTTTAGAGATAGTACATTTTTGTTCGTTATATACGGAGAGTGTAAAATAATCAGTAACACTTTACCTTCATATTATACTGTTTTTATCAACTTCCTTTCAAGTTATTCAGAACTTTATTAGAAGAAAAAATGCAGTCACATCACCTGTTTGTATACTTTGAACATTATTTAATTAACAGAGAAACGATACATACAAACGAAAACAAACACTTTGGATCTACACAATTATTTATAACATGTCACACATAAAAATTATTGTTGTTTGCAGTATTGTAATTGGGACATTGGAGTGAAAAACAATATAATGACGATAACATAATTGTATCGCTAGGGAAAGTTCCAAGTTATTGGACTGTATCACGATTGGAATTATATAAGAAAAGTATAATAAAGTATACCCTTGAGAGATCAGTGATCTCTACAATTCATTATTTAACTTAGGTTCAATAGTAAGAACTTTAATATTGTATAAAATAAATATGAAGATAATACAATATGCAGCAGTTATATATATTAACATTAAAATTGCTCATACAATTCATTAATACCAAAAGTATTTTTCCTATTTCAGTAACAATAGTACACTCATTTTCACCACTCCACTCTTTACTCATTCCACTCATTTTATCCTCTCAATTTCCATTCCATTCATTTATCTACTTCACTCATTTACTCATTCCATTCATTTCCCAACTACACTCATTAACAGACTCCACTTATTTTTTCAGCACTCATTTCCGCAATATAATCATTTTCCCCTTCATTACCATAAAAGTGCAATAATTCTCCCTTCATATATGTCAATATTCCACTCCTCCTTATTCCACACAGCCCGATATTCCACTCCACTAGGAAAAGTTAATGCAAATATAATCATAGTGCAGATATTCATTAATTAACAGGCAATATACCTAATCACCATTACACACAAAGAACCTAATTTCGGTTGTTGTTAACAAACATTGAAAAAATAGTACCTCTAATTTAACCATTCATTGTTAAAAATACCATAATGAGTAAAATCTAACCTCCAAAATTTCATACCAGATAAAATAACTTTATCGTTTTCAGACACTTAAACGAATGACACTTGGTAGATGGACATTTGGGTGAACGGATATTTTGCCAAACGGACATTTGACCGAACGGACATTTGACTGAACCTATATTTGACCGAACGGAAATTTAGTCTAAAAACAATTAGCCGAAAGCAGATTTGGCAAATACTTTGCCGACGGACATTCGGCTGAAAGACTTTAATTTAACGTGTAACTATGAAAAGAACAGCAGCTTCCTTTTAATTTAACAAATATTTTTATTTCCATTGAAATTAAAATTATTTTATAAATTAGGAAAATAAATTTAATATGTAAATAAGGTGTATTCATATTAAGCACTGCAAGCATATGTTGCTGAACAATTTGAATGCATAATGCATTATGGATTGCATTGCAAGTATAAGGGGTTGAAAAAAGATTCTCTTCGTATTTCTGAGATTGTTATCATTGGTTATTTTTTTTCTATTATAGGATGTTATTTTTTTATAAAATAACTAATTTTACTATCTCACTTTATATTTTCAAATTAAATATATTTCGGACAAAAGTCTTTCAGGGTATTGTCCGTTCTGTTCGTTTGGTAAAATGTCCACTAACCACTGCAACCATCGACAGAGTATATAGGAGATATAACAACTCTTTTTTTCAATGGAAAGTTTCCAAGTTTTAAAAGCTCTTAAAAGAGTTTCTAAGTTAATAACTCTTGTTCTCAATTCAGAGTTTCTAAGTTAATAACTCTTGTTTTCAATTCAGAGTTTCTAAGTTAATAACTCTTCTTTTCAATTCAGAGTTTCTTAATAATACAACTCTAGTCAAAAATGCCAAATTTTGAACTAAGCAACTCTTGTTTTCCAATACAGACTTTCTAAGCTGATAAATCTTGTTTTTAGTGTAGAGTTCCAAAATAACTAACTCTTGTTTCCAATACAGATTTTCCATTGTTTCCAATGAAGAATTCTATTCGTTTCCAATCAGCATTCAGTTATTCAGTAAGTTTGGAAGATGTGCAATCACTATCAATATGTTCACTTGGATACACAGGTAATTGGTTATAGTATAACTGTGTAAGACATCCATGAGTGAGTGCGAGTGATAAAAGGTATTCACAGTTTAAGGGAACGGGGAGAAGGTATGAGAAGAAGAGAGTAGGAGTGGAGAGAAAAGAGTGAGAGAAGGTCTTAAAAGACTCATCAATCATTAGTTGAAAGATGAAAATAGAAAATTAATAAGTTATTTTTTGCAGATTAAAGATTTTACGTTTATTTTTTATATTTTTAATTAATCATTGTGGAATTTTCTCCAATTGATTATGTGAAAACAGACTTTGTATATTGAACGCAATGTTAAAACAATAAATTACCATTTATTAATTTAAATACTATGGTTACCAGCGAATTTTTATAAGCTAGTGGGTGTAAAGTAGGAATAGTAGGTCAATTTAAGATATAGTAACTCTATCCTAATTTACCAATTCTCTGCAATTATTTATTTCATTAATTTCTAACAATCATATTATAAATTTAGATAGAAATTGCTCATAATATTGTTAATATAAACAGTAAAAGACTGAATCAATCAATATATAACTTCTTTTTGTTTCATTGATTGAAAATTTACAATTTTTATTATATATCTCTTAAAAATGAAATCTTTCCACAAATTGCTGTTTTTTATAATTCCCGTTTCAATAAATTCCTAGTTTTCTAACTTCCAATCTTTAATTTATAAGATGCTGAAGTTTGATGTTCCTTAAAACTTTTCCTGAATTTATTTTCTCTTTCTTTGGTAACTTCTTTAAACCACTCAGAAGTCTGGTTGAAAATTTTGGTGAATAAACACACCGAGTTATTTTCAGGAAGTAAATTTGGAAAAGATTCAATATATTCAGAAGCTTCATGTAATCGATAATTATCAAATTTGAGTTGTTTTCCCTTTGATACTTGTTAATATATTTATTGCTTAATAGTATAAATAACCTCAATTTGTATTGCTTGAAGTAGGAGAGATTATATACATATATGGGAGAGTCAAAGTATAGATAGAGAAATGTTTTGCTAGTCAAATCTAATAGTATTTGATTTGATTCTTCTTATACAATCGAAATTTGGTGTGGAACTGTTTGTTAATTCATTACTTACCTAACTAGTACAGATCTATCATTCGTGATTATGCCCTGAATTATCAGAGACTCTTGTTACGTGGGTATGAAATGATATAGACAATTTTTTCATTCACTAATTTCGTCTTATTTTTGTCAAAAATAGTTTGCATGTAGATATGCTATCACGGCAGAAAACAGCAAAACGCTAATGTGAACTGTACAACAGACATTCGTCTGTCTAAATCTAGCATTTAATATTAAGTAAGTAATTAAACAGGAGTCTGAGCTATGTTGAGCAAAAATTAACACTAATGGACAAATAAAGTAAGTGTTAAGGGTTCCGTTGTAAACAATAATTTTAGCTAAACTTTTTGTAATGCCCGTTTTTTCAACGCAGTGTTGAAAAACGTAGATGTGAATTGTTAATTCAGTTTGGAGCAATTGCAGTTATCTTTTTGCAATGCCCCTTTTTCACGCGCTGTTGAAAAACGAAAGTGTGAAGGGGTCTAAGTCTCACTTCACACTTGCATATTATGGTACAATATGAGTATGTATGTGTGTACTTAATTGCTTTTTTAAACTCCGATCAAACTTTCCAACCCATGTTAAAGTAAAAAAAAAGAAAGTCGCCGCAAGGTATTTTCGCCGAAAGAATTTTTCAACTTCTGCCTTGATAACCCCAGGTCCTTTATGGTCCTTTTCCAACCCCCGTTACCATGAATACTTCTTATAGGTTAAAAGGAAACTTGAATTATAACATTAACACTTTCATAAAACGAGAAAGCAGACTACTTATATATGGAATATCGCAATATTTTCTCAGTAGATTTGGTTTGTAGCAATTCTGACAGTCACACAAATATTCTCTTGCCAGGACCTCCTCTCTTCTCAAATATTGGAAAGCTAGTTGGTAATGAAGCTTCGCATAGCATGATGATAACCTTTGATGCTGTTATCGAGAGTTGAAATGAACTTATTCGGCGAAAAATCTTTAAGTCGAGAATTCCTTATGGGGATAATTCTTTATGGTGAATTTTTATGTGATGAATTTTCTTGGGGTGAAATTTCCTACGGACACGAAAAAAAGTTATAGAAGCTGCATGTATTTTGATTGTCAATTTTTTATAGTTTACATCATTTTGATTACGTTGTATACAAATAATATATATGTTTTTTATCTATGAGTTATTATAACTACTATATCTTATTAGCTTTTTGTGATGGCATAATTACTAGCCCACTTCTTACTAGTTCTGAGTAATGGCATAAATAGTACTCACATTACTAGTTCAGTGCGGTTGCATGACTAGCACGATTACAGGAAAGTTCAGCGCCCTCAATTCACCGCTGAAAAGTTCCTCGCACTCAATACGGCACTAGGACTTCGCACCGCTGGATCATTTCTGTCCGGACTATTCTCCGCCGGACTTTTCACTGCCATGAATATTCCCTGCTGGACTTTTCCCCGCCTGGACTTTTCCCCGCTGGACTTTTCTATCAGCCGAATGAAATATTAGTATTTTGTAGTATTAAAATATAATTTTGATAAAACAAACAATTTATCAATAGAAGACACATTTCATTAACAGACTTAAACAGCAATACAGTCTTATTTTCATATTTGATTCCTGTAGGTATGTGTCCATATAGGTCGTTTTGATTCTAAGACTCTGCTTTGTTACTTCACAATAAATTCAGGGAAGCTACATAGTACAAATATTATGGTAATAGTAAGGGATTACCAAATATCGCAAGGTACTTAAAGCAGCTACAATTGATATTATTCAGTTATGGCAGAGCTATTGTTATACATATCGTAAATTTATTATTTTCATTGCCAGCTATTTTAAAAAGGTGATACATTTATTAATTGTTCAAATTTTTGCTTTACCAGAGCGTTAATAAATTTAATTGACAGCATTGAGGATGATTTAGATAATGTCGTACATCTTCTCTTAAATTCTCCAATGAAAACAAATTATCGAGGAGTAACTAATACAAAATGGTTTCAAGGCGTTGGTCGCAAAATTATCTGTATCGTGATTCGTGATCCTGTTTTATTGGTTGTGAAAGAATATAACTATTGATTAGAAAAAATAAAATAAACATGTTGTGAGCTTCTACTATACCTTAAGTATTCAAAACTTTTATATTCGATTAAGTAAATTGAATCCGATCACTGGTAATAAGTTACTGATATTTGATAATTTTAATAATTATTTCCTACAAAGGAAGTAATGTAGAAAAATGAATGAGATGAGTTCTAAAGAATTCTATCATATTTGGTAATAGTTTTTTACAACTATTTTTGGTGTAAGAAATAATCTTTTTGAATTGATGAAAATGACCGATAATGATGTAGAACTACAATAATTATGATTGAAATAAGTTTTTTTATTTAATTAATGATTCGTGGTTACAACATTCAAGCATCTGGCCTTAAAGATTAAATACAGCATACATTTTGAACGAGGTGGTAATCATATAGTAAAAAAGACGATAACAATGATGTGAGGAATAATTAGACTTTAATTAATTGGCGGGGAAAAGTCTGACGGGGAAAAGTCTTAATTGCTGGGAATAGCACAGGCAGGGAATAAGTCTGACAGGGAAAAGTCCGTTTTCCACTAAGGTAATTCACCGCATGGTAAGTTCACCGCAATTAAATTCATAGCAACTCAATTTATCGCGTGATAAATTTAAATTTAAATATTGTGTGTTGATATTCCTTTGAATCTGGGTTAAAAAGAAGGTTCAATCATTGTATACATATATTATAATTATTTGAGAACGTATACAAATACTTTGTACATTGCATCTAAAACATTCCTCATATATTAAATTTATTAGTAAAAGTGGTAATAAAATGACTAATAAGATTTGTAATTCTTCAAAATTCGAGAAATATATTAATTTAGTGCTTTCAAGCTAATGTTTAACGTGCGGATGGTTTCGTACATGTGATATAATGTAAACATTATATGGTAAACGGAACTTTAAACTTCACACATTTCTTTCCTTTTACCATATATACTCGTTAGTATTAATATCTAATTGATTTAAAATAACTAATATTTACAGCTAAAATGAGCAACATTATACTTCAAAAATCTATGTCGATAAAGTTTTTTCTTGAAGCTACATTCACGTTTAATTTCTGTGAATATACTTGTTTAATTACAACATCTCGTAATTTTTGTGTCAGTAGGTTATATATGTATTGATGTGTATGTATTAATTGATTAAATATAACAAAATACTACCCCAGAGAAATTAATGTTGAGACAACAATCGTTAAATAATTTATATTATTTCTTATATTCAATAATGTTAATTCCATATTTCTTTCCTTATATATTTTCATTGATTAGAAAAGCTTTATAAATAATCAATGAAACATGTAATTAGGGTCGGGAGGAGCGAATACTCGCGCAGTAGCACACGGGGCGAATCTTGCAGACCACATGTTAAAAGGACTGTGAACGTGCTAGCCCAATAACAAAAAATAGTCACAGACGGTCTCAAATAAGAAGTGACACTGTATAAAATTAGAATACCTTTCAGACATTTATTAATAGATAAAGAAAAATCGCATTTAAGACCATATGAAAAGTACCTCGTCGAAAATTCATTTTACCGAATTGCCCTAAAAGAAATTTGTCATAAAAATATTTCTATTGCAGATTATGACCTGAAATTTTCAGTGCATGATGATCATTGACTTTAGTTACCTCAGTTGAAATTACAAGGTTCTAGAGTATCTAATTTTTTAATAAGCGGAGTATTTTCGTGCGCAACTATTCGCCCCAACATATTTTGCATGGCGGGGCGAATATTACGCACTATAGAAATTTATTTTTAAACCATAAAATGATTTTTAATGCCTAATATTACTCTCTATAAGTGTATTTCTTCACTTTTAACTAAAAACATACACATTCCACATATATTTCAGTTAATAGGTCGAAATATGAAATTGTAAGTCAGGGTGAATTTAAAGTCATTAGTCTTTTCTGTGAACTTTATAGTTAAACATATCAAGCGTCACTATATATGTATATCATTTTGCTAATTAAGTATAGTTATATAATCTTATTATTCGGTTCTTATTAATAAAATCGAAAATATTCGGTGTAAAACGACTAAACAGGGTTAAACCATCGTACAGGGAAAACCAACTCTGATATCAATTTCTTTTAAAAGTTGCAAATTGATATTGCACCATGTTGTGAATAGTAGCTTCGTCGAGCTTCTCACTTCTGAGGATTGTCCTAGAAATAGGAGTACTTGTTCGAATGAAGAAAATGGATAAGAATATTTGCGCAATGTTGAAGACTCGAAGAAATACTTAAAATAATACAAAATATAGCTAAATACATTAATGTGATTGTTAAAGGTATATTGGTCTAGTAAAAACGTAAAGTTTGATATTTCATTTGTATTTTACTTTGAGGAGTTACAGTAATTAAATTACACATATACTTAAATATTATTTTTGTATTTCATGATTATACTGCATAGGTATTTCATATCTGTAAAACGATTAGCCATCTGTTGAAACCTTGACTAAATTAGATATCTGTTTTTGCCCTAAGCACACATGCATATTTATTCTCTAATAGAACAACTCCAAAAGGACCACAAAAAACTAGCTAAAAATTTAAAAGGAATGAGAAGACGATCGTAAACTGACTAAGTTTACTGTGTTTTCGGACAGTTATGAGAAAGACGTGAGCCTTAACAAGAGCTCGAAATTAGTAAATACATTTTTTGTAATATTTGATTTTAGTTAAAAACAACCTCGACACAATTTCTCTTCCGATTTCCAAATTCCCCGCACCTAAGAACTTGGTGAAAGTATCCTTATAAAAGGGGTATGTTCCCTTCATAGAGGGTTCAGTCAAGTTCAGTAATTAGTACGATTCGACCGTACCTGTATGTCGTTACTCTGTGCATACTAAATTGTCAAATATTCTGTAACTCTAACAATTTCATAGTGAATATAAGTGTTGTATTGAGTTGCGTATCATTTATTCCTTGCAATTAGTAACTATAGAGAACAAGTAAATCACAATAAGGAATCTCATATGAACTTAAATAGTGGAAAGAACCCACGGGGATAGATCAAAAGGCATAATACTGATTAAAGCATCTAAGAATATCTATCCCAATATTACGATCCAGAATTCAATGAGAACCATCATCACGAAGAATCTTCAGTTGTCTTCCTACAAAATGATAGACCACTAAGTCCTCACACCTCTTCAAAAGCAAAAGAGACTTGGGAGAATAAAAGTCCTTCTCAGAGAGCTTAAAGCGGACACGACAAGGTATGAAATAGCTTTTTTTAACGAAAAACTTCTCAATATTGAAGCCAACCCAATTTAATATTCATGTTCAGAAGATATCCAAGATTTCCCATATCTCGAAAACTTGAACTCTTCTCTGATTTTTTGTAAAAACGGGATAAGATCAATTCTCTTTAACAATATTGTGGTTCCAGCTATTGGATTATTATAAAAAAACACTCCAAAATCAATCATTTATCTTCCAACAAGATGGTGAACTTTATTACTACTCAAACAAGACACATGAGTGGTGCTCACGTTAATTGTTGCAAGGAAATTTGGCCTCTTTAACGCCAGATTTCAACCAAATAGATAACTGAATGAAGTCGAAAGCCTGTTCTATTGTTCATTCAACGGCCAAGTGACCATAGAAGCCGTTCTTTGTTTGAGACGAGGAGCCACACGGGTATATCAGAATGTGGACGTTCTGTGGTCACTGAGGCAACAGACTGATATCCCATTCTGTGAATACCTATTAAACCTCACGTTGGAACTATTAAAAAAAACTGTTGATTTCATAGAAAAGGAGAGCCTGAACTGTTGGTCTTTGAAAAACACCAGAGGATTTAGGTGGGTCAACCTACCTTTTTGTAGACAGACCAAAGAGGTCTTCCTCTTTGAAAGAGAATGTTAAAAGCTATTGTTAATTACCCGATTAAAACTTCCTCTTTTATCTCACAAATTCTAACAGGGTATGGGAACATTTGGTCCTAAAACAGTAATATATTTTGTCCTAAAACAGTGAAACAATAATATTTGTGACGATCTGGTCTTGGCCCAGGAACAAGACCTTATATTGTTGTGGAATGTTCTACCTATTACTGGACTAGGGACACAACTCTAAATTAAAACTTTACTAACCTTTATGGTATCATTATGAAACTCAAATTCTCACATATTTTTACCTTTCTCGAAAGAATTGAAAGTCTGGAAGATTTCAACGACTAGGATCTCTGTCTTGGGGATTCAGTATATATGGACCCTCTATTGGCCTGGGTATCTCCCCGACTTTACAACAGCAAATTAAAATTCCACGTACCCTAATAGATGTACGGAAAATCAATTTGCTTCTATATTCTTATAATCGTAATTTCAGAGAATTAAAATGAAAATATCTAAGTGTAATAGTATTTTGAACAACGTTTTTGATATGTATGATAAATTGGTTCAACATAATATATGCTATATTTGAAACCAAAAAGGTTTATTACCTTCATAGAATGCGTAAGGTTATATTTTAGGCTGAATTTTGTGGGACGATCGAATGACTAATCTCCAGGAACCAACTGGCAAAATTTTGGGAGCCATCCGGTCAAAGCTCAAGGTCATTTATAACTCAATAATTCAAAAAGGTTTCAATCAATTGGACTGAAATTTGATGTTTTGATTGGTCAATATCATGGAACGGTTTGGTAAGTTTTTGGAATCAATCGGTTTAGAGGTCAAGGTGATTTATAACGCAAAATGTATTCAACCAAATTAACTGAAATTTGGTGGAATGGTTGATAATTATCCCGGCAGGGACCAGTTTATTAGATTTTGGGAGCAATCAGGTAAAAATCAAGATTAGGGTCATTTATAACCCAAAAGTATTCAACCAAATTGTCTGAAATTGAGTTGGATGATGCTTCAGTATTCAGGAACCATTTGTTCATATTTTGGGTTCGAACAGGTTGAATGTCAAGGTCATTTATAAGCGGCGGCAAAGGTATGCGCTCTATGAGTGCTGGTCATCTAGTTATTTATTATATTTATAGTTACATAATATTTAAATATTATAGTGTTATACTTAAGATAAACTAATATTACAAGCATAAATTAATCCTGAATAGAAATCAACATTCATGACGTCACACCTACATTCTACAAACTTTACGTAAACAGGTTGAAAAAAGTTTGTCTCAAGTTTTGAATTTAATTTTTTATGATTTTATACACATAGAATTATCTCTAGTAACTATCTAGACACCCCTCTCGCCTGCAAGAATCGCCCCATCAAGGACGATTTCAATTGCGAACTGCTTTCGTCAATAACTCAGATTATATTAATGTTATTTTTTTTTCATTTGGATGGTGTATAGAAGCAAAAACTAAGTTGCAACACCCAAAAGTTTTTTAGTGCGCAAGATTCACTCCTCCCGACCCTACATCTTAAACAAGCATGCATTTTTAAATGTTTTTTGATGTCTATTTAGTAAATGATACATTTGTTTTATTACATGCTGTATAACTGTTATATTTTGAATTAAATTGCTTTGCGGAGAATTGAGCTTACTATGTATAGAGTTGCGATGAAATTACCATGTGGTGAATTGAGTGCGATGAACTTTCCGGTGGGTGAACTTTCCGAACACCGAATCAAACACGAGTTTGTTTCCCGATAAGAAAAATGAATTTCAAGCTATAGAAACTAACTATAAATTTGAAATCTATGATAAAGATTTTATATTTAATGTGGGGAATCACTCTGTGTTTATCAAATACCTTATATATACATATTATTTTAACTCCCATTCACAACTTTCAAGTAAAAAATAGAAAGCTAAATCTTTCTCAGCCGTATGCAAATGTCTCTTTTCTTTCTATTTTATCTTGTTGGAGAGGAAATATTTAGTATACAAGCTAGACACAATCGTTATTTTTTGTACGTTCTCTTTGTTCAATCTTTTATTCACTTAAGTTTAGCTATTAAGTATGTAATGTAGAGAAATTACAATTATGGTTAGAATTCTGATCCTTCCTGATATTCCAAATAATGTAATAATTATTATTAAAATTTCTGAAAATCATATCGATAATCCTGTGATAAGTTCTAAAATACAAAATTTCAAAACTAGAAACAACAAACTAGGCAATGTGGATATTTGAATTCCACCCAAAAAAACGACGGTTCCTTCAAATACCGACACCGAAAATTTCTACCATAGAAAATTGGCTCAAATTGATGTATGTATCAATTAAAGAAACGAATAATTGACCTACTGTACAAACAATTATTAAATTGAACAGAAATAGATTTCTCCAAAATAATAAAATGTCTGCTAATGAGACGGCTCAGAATATTGCTCATTAAATTCTATTTGGAGCAAAGTAAATAGTGTCGTTTAACTTCTTGAAGGTTAAAAGAATAACCATCTCGCTGTACCAATTTATTTGAAAGAATTCTTGCAAGATTAACTAGCACATCTTATTGAAAAGAGGAGTCAACTTCATATCAATATTAGTCAACATCTTGAAGATGAATCAGTGAAATCAGTGATGTATTGACCATAATATATACATATTATTACTAATTAGAGGATTATTAAATTATGAAACTGAAAGCCACATAAACAAAATAACAGTATTTAATAAAAAAAAGGATAACATAAGTTTTTGAATACTTAGATAATCTTTATTCATTATGTGATGATAATATAGAAAATATATATAAATAAATTTTCCTTGTTATATCAATCTAAAAGAACATTAATTGAATGTTCAAATTTAGAATTTAGAAATAGTCCAGTACCATGACAATGCATTCACCTTTATCGTTATCAGACATTTGCTCTATTCAATTCGAACGTTTCAGATTTGGATTTTTAGATTTTGATAAGAAGATAGATAACAAGCCTGAACATTCCCTCCACAAAAAAAAGGAGAAACCGAAATATAAAATTTCCATTTTAACATTATGTTATATATATACATATATATGTCTTATATATCATTCATAGATGTCTTTTTTTCTCTTTTTAACCATCATTACCTTGTCAGATTGCGGAAGGTAATGTTTTTGGAGGCATTTATTTCTTTATTCGCATATCTCAAAATGTATTCAACCAAATTTCTTGGAATTCGATAAGACGATTGGTCGATGTCCAGAAATTTTCTGATGGTATTTTGGCAGCAATACGGTGGAAGGTGAAGGTGGAGGTCATTTATAATTCAAAAGGTATTCAAACAAATTACCTAATATTTGGTGGGACGATTGAAAAATAACCTAATTTATCAATAAGAGTTTGGAATGGAATCGAGTTAAAGGCCAAGGTCATTTAAAAGTTAAAATATATTCAACCAAATTGCCCTAAGTTTGATGGCAAGACTGTTCATTTTCCAGGAACCAGTTGATTTGATTGTGGGATCGAACAGGTAAAGGACCAAGGTCATAATATATAACTCAAGGCAAATTATTGGATAGTCAAGGTATAGCGAAGGTATACGCTTTTATACGACTACCAATCATCTAGTTATTTATGAAGTAACGTTTTCTTTCGGTACCTATGAGAATATAGAAAAATAGGATATTAAACTTGATGAAAGTTTACCAACACAATCTTCAAAATTATTGACGACAAAAATATGTTCTATCCAACAATTATGATAATCCTTATTTAATCCGATATAACCAAACTTGATGATGCCAAATGGTAACTTTATCAAACACATAGAGTGTTAGTTCTTTATTCAATTTGTGATGATTCAAGGTAAATTTTCCTCACTCACTACCACTTCAATATGCTTTCTGGAAAAATTAAACACACAATAAAATATTATACTTTAATTTTTGGATTAAAAAATATTCCAAATTGTGGATTTAGTGAACATAATATATTTCTATCTAGGCATGACATCATGTGTTGAATTATTTTAGCATATTCTTATACAATATTAGCATATTGTTATATGCTTAATATATGCAGTTACACACCTTACGTTTACCATATATTATGTTCGTTAATATTATAAATAAATTATTTCTTTACAGTAAACTGTAAAAAAAAACACATTGAAGGTACACTTTTGTTGGCTGTATATTTTAAAGAATTATCTCTAATTAAATTTTGCGAATAAATTTCCATCACGCAGTTTCGTTTCTTTTCGAATTCATCTCCATGGAAACCATCAGTTGAATATTGTTTTGACTTGTTTATAAAGTTTTGAGTTATTTATATATCTATCGGAACTGTAAATATTATTCAACGTTAGGGAACGAAAATACAAACAAATATATTGCATATTTTTTGTGAAATGAAAGTATTTCATATCTTTGAACTCGCCATGCATCCAAATAAATCTTGAAGCAGACCTAAGGCCCGCTAGACAACTGAACCACTATATGTATATATTTGGGATGTTTTTTTTTAAATAATACACTCATTCACTATTTGGAAAGTAAAAGAAAAAGAAAACACGATATTAAACTCATATATAGAAATATTTGTCAGGCAGATAGATTCAATTTCTTGCATTTTATTTAAAGTAAGTGTTTCTTTTCTTAGCAGATTTACCCCGTATAAAAATTACAAAGTACTCTTTCTTATGAAAGAATATTAAATGTAGCATAAATATCAATGAAACTGAGCTTGACTAACAGTTTGGAAAATAGGCCAACAATTACTTTTAGGAGACTGCAGGTTGTGTCTAACCTCTACTGTGTATTTCTATCTTAATAAAATTAAAATCTTAAATTGATGTTCACAAAATGTATAATACTCTCACGTTTCATTTTATAGTTGAAAAAATATTTAAATAAATAAATGTTAGGAAATATTAAATTAATAAATAAAATAGGCATTTTTTCTAACAATATTTCTTGGGCTGGTTCTAATCTCTTATATATATAAACCCTAGAACTACCAATAGGCCTAAGAGGACCGTTCTGGTGGAAATATAGATGCCTACTTTAAATACTAATCGGATTGAATTGCTGAAATTCTGCGAATTCAGTTTTTTGGAACCGGTTTGTATATTGTTTGAATATCAATAATGTTAATGCAACTCATTTTGAGGTATTTAGTTTTATGTCATTACTTACCATGCGGGTTTCTGAAGTCTGAATGAAAGAAGTGAGCTGTTGCGTCACGTTTTGCGTCAAACTACCAAAATTACTTATATAAGCTGAAGTCAGTTCTACCATTCAAAGTTCAATTTCGCCTAATTCGAGTTATTCAGCAGAAATTACAACCTAGAGAAAGATATGTTACTTTTGCCCTTCTAAGAATGACGGAAATCTAAGATGCACTGCAAAGTCGTTCAAGAGAGCATTATAGTGGCGATCATAGTGTGAATCTGTGCAATTACTGAAGAGAATTAAATAAGATTGGAATATTTGGAACACATCCTTCCAATATTTGGTCAGAAATTTTGCGAAATTAAAGGAACTTTTAACTTAAATTATAAGTGGGGCTCACTAATAATAGCTATACATTTTTGTCTTTTATAAGATTAAGGTTCATTTATTCACAGTGCGGGTCAAAGGTGTTTGCATCCTTGAATTCTTTTTGTTTAAAGCCCTTTCTCGAAATAAATTTTCGTATCACGTCTTTTTCCTCTTTTTAGTTCAGTCTTTTAATATTAGTTGTGCATTTATACTGCTATTCTTAACTAATTATACTACTTTTTTCAGAATTTTGTTATTTTAAGGTGAGCCAAAAGTGTTTGCACTTTTTTACAAATCATTTAAATATGGTTAAAGGGAAGATGCTAACATAAGGGGAAAGACCTGAAATTGTAAAGCTGCTAAAGGAGGAAAAATCCAGATTAGAAATATCTAAAATATTCAAACGAGATCATCGTACAGTGAAGAGGTTTGGCAATGAGGGTAAAGTGGAACAAGGTCAACCAAACGTCACAAATAATAAAGATTTGAGAAAAATCAAAAGAGCTATGCATCAAAACTAACACTGCACAAGCAAGGAAATTTTTGATGCGGCAGGAATAACGGAAGTGTCCAAAAGTACCCGTATAATTGCATCCTCAGTACCATGGCAGATCAGAGGTCACCAGCTGTTTGCCCTCCCTTAAGTGATGTAAATTATAAGAGAGGACTCTCCATGGCAATTATGTATATTTAAACAGATTTCCAAACTGTTATCTGGACTGACGAAGCCCGAGCGACATTTTACGGCCCTAACGGTTGAATCCGAGAGTGGCTCCTGAAGGAAGCAAGTCCACGTCTGCGTTTCAATTGGCACTAGAGGGTTGCAGTATCATATTGTGGTCTGAAATTATTGGTAACAAATTGGTTTGACCTCTTCTTGTGCCTGATAGTCTTAAAATGAACTCTAAGAGCAATTGTGAATTACTGAGAGACAATTTTCTTCTCTCTTGGTTGAATTCTTTATCCGCTGACGTCAAAAAGAATATCATTTTTCAGCAGGATAAAGCTCCAAGTCATGCTTTTCAGTACACTAAAGGTTGGCTCGTAGAACAAGACATCACTGGCAACCAGCTCATGGGTTTGCTCCCAGAGAATCCTGACATTAACCCCAAACAGAATCTATGATCCACCACCAGAAGAAAGGTTTATGCGAATGGAGGCCAATTTACGAACAAACAGGAGCTCTGGCAAAGGTTTTTGGAAGTTTATTCTTAAATAACGTCTTTTGAAATTGAGAAATTGAAATCTTTTGTTGATAAATGATTAGTTGAGGTGATAAAACAATGTGTAAAATTAATTAAATATTAAGACTCTAAATAAATGATACAATAAATATAACTACTATAAAATGTATTATACAGTATACCTGTACAATGTTTCAAATACCTTGTGTGTGTAATGTTATACACTTTTTGGAATCTTTTTATTTGTAATAAGACGTTTGACAAACACTTTTGAGTCGCTCTATTGAGTTAATTTCATTAATTAATGCTATTTTTGTTATTTAGGAAGCCTAATTATTCCTGTTTTTTTTTACAGAGGAACACTGAATAGTTTAAAGATTTTAACAGTTATCATTCAATTGTAATTTTAACAGGTCAGTGATTTTCCAATAGAAAAAAACTATGCAAAAATATAACCCTTGAGGTATGAGTCAGAGTTATCGATCGTTTCTACATTTTTTATCATAATATTATAGAAAAGTATATAATAATTAGAGTAACTGTTAAATAATAATCATAATACACTTTTTCTTTTATTATTGAAAATATGGAATCGTTCACAAACTCGGAATTTACCCTATTCATATTTAATGAAGATGGATTAAAAATATACAAAGTACAGTGCAGTAAATATATTTTTCTGACATTCTAAACAAAAGGTAAAATTTATGTCTCTCTAATGAAGCTTAGACTGCTCAGTGCTCATCCATCTTCATATTCAAGTTTTATTTCCAAATAAAAAGTACCAACTTGGAGGTTTCGTCTAATTTATCGCCTGAGATAATTTCATGAAGTCAAATATTGCCTCATCCTAGTGATATAATATGTTCATTATTCATTGAACTGCCTGCTGACTGTACAATAGGGTGGAGCGTTTTTTCAACTTTCTTGAGTTAGGAAACAATTCTAAAAAACTCTTCAGTTTTTCATTCATATATTTCTATATTTTCATATTAAATTGTCTACATTCCTTAACTCCTTAACAGTGGGCGAACGACATTTTTATAAATTAAAATGTTATTATTGACTAAAGTCATTAAATTGCGAGTAAGGGAGCAGCAGTTTTCCGCCTGGCAGTTTTCCACTTTAGGAGTTTTCCGCCTGGCAGTATTCCGTGTATACCGATAAAACATTTAAGTAGAAATAGTATAGGTACTATTGGTGGGAAAAACATATTATCAATTCTATAATTAATATTTTTTAGACTTCATACAGGAAATATTTTCAATCAATCTTTTAGGTAAAATCATTGTAAGTGAAATTTGTGATAAATCATATAGATAATATTAGAGGTCATATTTTCGATAAATCATATAGGTAATATTTGTATTGAATCATATAGGTAACATTTGTAAAAACCCATATAGGTAATATTTGTAATAACCCATTTAGGTAATATTTGTACTGAATCATATAGGTAACATTTGTAAAAACCCATATAGGTAATATTTGTAATAAATCATATGGGTAATAGTTGTACTAAATAATAGGCTCTGTAATCCAATTCCTCTACCAACCAGTCAATGAAGTAGAAGATTTAATGACGTCACAGCTCTATATATGGTGACAATTGTTGTAGCATTAGAATATCTGTTTGGATTGCCTTGTATGCTTTGGTGAAGATTTACTTCACACAAAGTGTTAGTATGTTTGTACCTACGGTGTTGATACTTACGGTGTTGATACTTCCGGTGTTGATACTAATGGTGTTAATACTCACGATGTTGATACTCACGGTGTTGATACTCACGGTGTTGATACTCACGGTGTTGATACTCACGATGTTGATACTCACGATGTTGATACTCACGGTGTTGATACTCACGGTGTTGATAATCTCAGTGTTGATAATTTCAGTGTTGATACTCACGGTGTTGATACTTACGGTGTTGATACTTACGGTGTTGATACTTCCGGTGTTGATACTCACGGTGTTGATACTCACGATGTTGATACTCACGGTGTTGATACTCACGGTGTTGATACTCACGGTGTTGATAATTATGGTGTTTTTACATTACTTGAAGATGGTTATGGTCATTGACTGCTTATAATTTACAAACTAAAAAAAGTGTTGATAATTAAGATGTTGATAGTTACGGTGTTTTATACTTAAACGGCATTTATAAAATCTTCCACGTCTTGACTAAAATAACACGACTTTTTACTTGTAACTAATTGTTCACTTTTAAACTATACTATTCAAATAAATTTTAAATTAAAATTAATATAATTATATAATTAATCAGTGGAATCTCCATTAATTAAAATTGAAATCCATATAAATTTGTGAAATATAATATCTAAAAATTGTCAAAAATCATTTCGTTTATTTTCAGGTTATCTTAATTTCCATTCATCACATTATTTGGCAAAATTGTTGACATGAACGTTATTTGTTTTCAAACTTACTGAAAAATATGAACAACAATTAAAAAAAAATATTCCTAATAAACAAATTTAAAATAAAACAAATAGAAAAATAACCAAAATTCATTTTCATTCCATTTTAAAGTGTGAGACGAAACTTGAAATATTTTTCTATTTTCATATTTTTTAGGAAGTGTAAATAGCAAGTTAAAAATGTGAAGGAATTACTATTTACTTTGTGAAAATAAAAAAATAGATGCGGGCACTGTAGAGTGCAGTCACTTTTGATTGCAGTCACTACAGAGTACAGTCTCTGTAAAGTACAGTCGCTGTAAAGTACAGTCACTGTACAGTGCAGTCACTGTACAGTGCAGTCACTGTACAGTGCAGTCACTGTACAGTGCAGTCACTGTACAGGCAGTCACTGTAAAGTTCAGTCACTTTAGATTGCAGTCACTACAGAGTACAGTCACTGTAAAGTACAGTCACTGTAGAGTGTAGTCATTGTAGTGTACAGTCATTGTAGTGTACAGTCACTGTAAAGTGGAGTCACTGTAGAGTGCAGTCACTTTGGAGTGTAGTCACTGTAGAGTATGGTCACTGTAGAGTACAGTCACTGTAGAGTACAGTCACTGTAGAGTACGGTCACTGTAGAGTGTAGTCACTGTGGAGTGTAGTCACTGTAGAGTATGGTCACTGTAGAGTACAGTCACTTTGGAGTGTAGTCACTGTAGAGTATGGTCACTGTAGAGTACGGTCACTTCAGAGTGTAGTAACTGTAGTTTGTAGTCACTGTAGACTGTCGTCACTGTAGACTGTGATCACTGTAGAGTGCAGTCACTGTAGAGTGCAGTCACTGTGGAGTACAGTCACTGTGGAGTACAGTCACAGTAAAGTACAGTCAATGTAGAGTGCAGTCGCTGTAGAGTACAGTCACTGTAGAGTACAGTCACTGTAGAGTACAGTCACTGTAGAGTGCAATCACGGTAAAGTACGGTCACTGTAGAGTGTAGTCACTATGGAGTTTAGTCACTGTAGAGATGAACTGAGAAGATATATTGAACTGAGAAGATATTAATAAAGAAATAGAACTGAGAATCGTAAAGAGCATATGAAGAGTTTGGTTCCAAAACGCGATAAACGCCACTTTTGAAAAAAATGAGTTTCCACCTAAATCAATATTGTATTTCGTCGGTATTGTGGATTTGAATTGTTTATGTTATTATAACCTCAATATGCTATGTGAATGATTGAAACAGAAAATAGTGGTTTTCATCTTTGTACTTTCTTGGTAAAGAAAACACATTTTAACTCAAATTGATCAAAATGGATTTATAGCGTTTTGGAACCAAACTCTTCATATATAGGTAAGCCTCACTTTAAGTACAACTCACTTTAATAAAAGTTGTACTTATTTCGAGTCATGTTTCGAAATAAGAACCGTTCGTAGACATAGAAAACGGAGACAATTTTTTGTTATTATTTCACGGTAACTAAAAAAACATCAAAATTATAATCCAGATGAGGTTAATAGAAGCAATTGGTTCAGAAATTCAACAAGTCCCATTTTAGGGTAAGTTCCGTGTTATTGCACGGTTCCATATTTTCGAACACGCACGTAAAAATCTTTATATAATATTAATTATTTATTTTCTATTCTAATTGGTATCCATGATACCAATTAGAATAGAAGTTAAATAATTATTATAATATTTCCTTTTCTGACGTGTCCGAAATTGTAGAACTAACCAATAACTTGGAACTTAGTACTCTACTACCAAAAAAATTTCATATAGTATAAAATTGCTATTTGTTAAATGTAGCACAATAATAATAGAAATCTAATTGTCTATTAATTACCCATCTATACTGAGTGAGAGTTAAGCTATGGATGGATTTTAAAAATTTAATAAATGCACGACTTTGAACTTTTTCATCACAGACACAAACAATGGAAGACTGTATATTATTAATAATATGCTTATAATTTATATACGTAGTACTCTAATAACTCTAAAATAAAAATCTTTCTATAACTCATAGAAAATGAGATATATAATCAAGGAGTGACAATTATAAATTTCTTGTTACTTTTATTCGCTTTAGTTACCGTTTGGTAACTAAACTGAGTTGTGATTTGGTAACTAAAGTGGGGTATGCCTGTATTGGAAATTCCTATTATATATTTTTTGGAGTTATTAATGACTTTGAACTTTGACCCGACCTCTCTAAGGTCTAATCAAATGGTTCCTGAAAATGAACAATTGTCCCGATAAATTTCAGGCAATTTGGTTGAATATTTTATGAGTTGTCACTTGTCAAATGACCTTTTCGTTATCCAGATTTGCTACATTTTGTTTTCTGGACATTTGTGCAAAATTGGCCAATTGCAAGTATTATTTTCAGGCCTGATTTCAATATGATACTATATCGATATGAGTGTTCAAAATAATTATGTATATTAGCCTTTGGTCAAAAAAAAAAAAACGATATTAACGCAATACACAATTCCCTGACTGGTACCAGAACATAATTAAGACCTTGATATTAGTGTTCTGATATTGATATGTAAATGGAAATATATTTCATGAATTAGCATACAAATGAATATCGGGTCAGTGTGATCATTTTAATATCACAAAACACTGTTTTATTTCCATCTTCATAATATCTAACATCATATCTCTGTGTTCACAAACATAAAATTTCATTGAATTACTAGCAGTTTTATTTAAAAGGTTTCTTTCTTTAAGCTGAGAATATGCTATAGTTAAATATGGTCTTACTAATTTAGTTTCAAATGTTTTACCTTTCATATAATAACATGAGTATACACGATCAATACAGTAATTAAAAAATGTATTTATTATATTCAAAGTTCTCGGGATGAACATCAGGACAATTTTAACTACTTTTTTATATTATCTATTAATACAGAATAATTCATTAAAATTTACGAGAAGTGTTTTCTAAGGTTGGGGCTTCGAGAGCAACGTATATACTGAATACTCACGGTGTAGTACAGGTAAAGCTAATTAAACAGACTATTTTTGAACGTTCACCCCATGAAGCACAAAAATTGTTCATTCTAACGTGCTACAGATTGTTACAATTATCTCTTTGTTTATATGTTTTGATATTCTATTATCCGTCTACTAAGTATCTAGTTAAACATTTATTATATTAGGAGGTTTGACAATTAACAAAATTACATTCAAGTATTTTTATCTAGTTATGCTTTCCCTATAAATTTTCCTTGATTTGAAAATCTCTATAGAAAATAAGAAAGAGGTGTAATTACTCTATATTTTAGAATAGTTACATTTATTATACCTACCTTATTATTTTTTACATTTATCTAAGAAAGTAATATAAATAATATAAGATTTTCATTAACATTTTCCTTTAATAATAATCTGAAATCGTTTACTTTCATTAGAGTTTCTTTGAAATGCGGATAAAGAAAATTACTAAGTTTAAATTGCCACCTAAACCAAATAATGCATCGTTACAACGAATGCTGATCGGTATAGAGGACATTTTCCGGTACATGTCGTTCCGGTTGAACGAACTTTTCCTGTATATACCTTTAGCAAAACTAAGATCAGATTATTCTATTTCAAGTATATTAGATTGTAAACTGGCTCATGAAATTTGCGCAGATTAAGGTTTCAGTCACCCTACATAGTTAAACTGTTGATGTGCCTTCAATTTAGTGTTCATTTTCTTTTAGGTTTTACGCGTTGTGAAGGAGAATTGAAATGCATAGACTATTGTAGTTATTGATGGAGGGAAATTACAACGGTACCTGTAACCAGATACAAAAAAAACGAATGATACAATTTTCTAATGAAATGGATTATGAATAAAATATATATAGTAGTAACTGCATATAGTGATGGCATGAATTAAATATAAAAGACCTAGTGAATAAATAAATAAAGTACAAAGGACTTTAGAGAAGAAAAATAGGAAAGTATATTTTATAGAAAAAGATAGCTAGAAGGAATGGGCAGTAGCTTTTAAAGTCTAAATCAAGAAATTTAATTGTAAGAGAATAAAGATTTAGAGAAATGAAAGTTTATATCAATGGGGAATCTAGCACTAGAAGTAGAAACTAAATTGGTAGGTATTTTAATAGGGAAACAAAATAGGATTTGCCTTATTAATAAGATGTATATAAATAATGAAAACACTGCATTAAAATATTATAGGGACAAAATTCGCTTACCTAATTTTTGGGAACACTAACGAGTAGGCACAAATTTTTAATAAGGTGTTACACCCTTGACAGCTAGGTCAAAACTGCCTAAAACGGTGTACAATTTTAAAGAAATAATGGTAAAAATTGACTATTGTTAGATAGATTTAGATGGCGCTATAAAAAAGCAAGATATATGGAATTAATCATTACATTAGTATGGATTTAATCAACACCGATTACACCGCCCCTCATGAAGCCCTATTGCTTCAACAAATATGCCTAATCTATTATCATGGCAACAAACTATTTTTAATATACAAACTTCACTTATAAAGTAACATATCAATTTAAATCAATCAAACAACACTAACTACAATAATTAACGAAAACTACACAGGTTAATTAAACTACCAATCGAAATTCACATATAAAGTATTATACCAATTAAAAAAAAACTAAACAAACATTGAACACGAACTACAAAATCAACGAAAACTATCTTAACATTGATAAATTTGAAATCTTCAAGTATAGCTATAACTATAGCTAATGAAAATACTAGTTTAATCAATCCATATATACATTACAAATGACCTCATTTAACTATTTAAGTAATCAGCAGGAAGAAGTAGTACCAGTTTACTAATTGGTCTATCAATTTGATTAGTCTCAAACTTGAGGGATTTTCCTTCCTTATACCTACAAACTTTTACCTTTGCGTATCTCACATGATCCTTATTACGTACTAAATCAACAATTTTCCCCAAACACCAGAGATTACGAGGTAGAGGCTGATCAACCACAAGCACTAAGTCTCCAATTTGATGCTCTCGAGTCTTAAGGTACCATTTCTGCCTTTCCAACAATAAGGGGATATACTCCTTTCGCCAACGGTGCCAAAAGATATCGGCAATGTACTTACGTTTTGCGTAACAGTCTTTATTATCAAATATCCCAGGTGGAAAACAAACATCGTATTGAGTCGTAATAGATGATTTGGAGTGATAGCCTCCCTATCATTCACATCGTTAGTTACGGCATTAAGCGGTCTCGAGTTAAGGATGTTTTCGATCTCTCAGAATAAGGTAAGAAGCATCTCATCATTTAATTTCACTTTGTTTGTCAGTTCATTCAATAGGCTATTGAATACCTTACGCACGGTTCTTATTTCACGTTCATATACGCCGCCGAAATGAGAAGAGTAAGGATGATTAAATGACCAATCAACAATCTATCTGTCTACAATATTTCCCTATGGTATCGTTATTCCAACTCTTTATAGAATCTGCTAATTCTTTCTTACCAGATACTAAATTAGTGCCGTTATCTGACACTATGTATCTAACAGGACCGCGGCGCGATATAAACCGTCTTAACGCGTTAACAAAGCTGTCAGTATCTAACGAGTGTGCCACTTCTAAGTGACAGGCTCTACTCGCCAAACAACTAAAGATCACGCCGTAGCGTTTTTCTAATGCACGTCCTCTTCCCCTAGTTACGAGAAATGGCCCGAAGAAATCTACCCCAGTATTATGGAAAGGTGGACGATCCCCTGTGACTCTCTCATTGGGCAAATCTGCCATGAATTGTGAACTGCATTTACCTTGTACCTTCCTGCAAATTAAACAATGTTTCAAAAAACCTTTAACAAGCTTAGTACATCCTACAATATAGTATTTCAATTTAATTTCAGAAATCATCGTTTCACGACCCATGTGTCCGAGAGACTTATGAATGCTTCTAATTAACAAAGACGATACAAGCGGCTCTTTAGGAATGATAATAGGATATTTAGCATTCTCGCTAATGTCTGCATTCACTAATCTACCTTTGGCTCTTAGGACTCCGTTATCGTCAAGGAAAGGAGATACCTTACTTAGAAAATGTTTAGCGGGTAAATCTTTCTTCTTTTGTAGGCAAGCGACCACTTCCTTTAAATATTTATGCTGGCAGTACTTCCATATTCTAAGTTCAGCTTTGTATAATTCGTCTACTGAAATTTCGTTGTTTTTAATTATTTTATTTCTTAAGAAATCAAATAGTCGTAGATATACTGCGACTTAATACATTAGATTATGCAAGTCAGAACAACTCTCTAATAAATTATCAGTAAGGTCATCGTCAATCTTCTCAGTGGCAACATGTACGCATTGCACAGGTTGTTTCAGTTCAGGGTCGTTTACTTTTAGCTCTTCGGGTTTATATTGAGTTGGCCAAGTTGATTTATCTTCATAAAGAAAAGAGGCCCCAGATAGCCACTGTTCATGATTCATAAATGTGTCCACGTTAGCACCTCTACTACACAGATCCGCCATGTTCTGTTTTCCGGATACATGGTGCCACTGGTCTGGAGACGAATGGCCCCTGATGAAGGAAATACGATTAAATAGAAATCTTTGAAATCTTGTGGAGTCAGATCATATATAACTTAACACAATAGAACTATCCGTCCAAAAATATACCTTGCTAACCAAAAATGAAGTCTCTTTACTCACTTTCAGGTACAAAATTACGGCTAGCTTTGCGGCATTTAATTCTATTCTAGGGATAGTTCTCAAGCAACATTTTTTAAGAGGCGTGAGGCGCACCTTCGACATTATTAGAGAGCAATCAATAGCTCCGTCTGACAATGAAAATCGAAAATAAGCGCAAGCCCCATAAGCAGCTTCACTGCCATCACAAAATATATGCATTTCCATGTTACTGAAATTAATGCTGGTGTAATTTCTAGGAATTTGAAAACTATTTAACTTTCCTATATCATTTAGCCATTTAAGCCAAGATTTACTAGCGTCAGGCGGTAAAGGATCATCCCACCCCAATTTCAGGTTACAAATTTGTTGGAAGAACAATTTAGCAGGAAGAACCACCGGACTAAGCATGAACAATGGATCGTACAATGAGAATATTAGGGATAGGACATTTCGTTTAGTGACATTTTCTACTTTGGATTTAATTACAAAGCTTAATTTATCATCATTTACATTCCAAACGAGACCCAGAGCCTGCTCCTCTGGTAATATGCTATCAAAGGGTTTATCGCATTTGTTCAAGTTCTTCGATAATTTAACAACCGGTAAACCTTCAAGTATTTCCCTACAATTCGAATTTACTTCGGTCAGGTTGAACCCACACTGTGATAAAGTATTTGTAGAACAATCTAATAACTCTATAGCATTTTCGATGGTGTTAGTGGAGAGAAGCAGATCATCAACATAGAATGATGATTTTATCTTAGAGGCTACTGTTTTATTTTTGATATGTGTGAAACATTTCTGGAGAGCATAATTTGCGCACGAGGGACTAGACTTTGCTCCGAATACGTGTACCCTTAGTCTAAATATTACCGGTTTACTAAATATATCGTCATTCCTATACCAGTAAAATCTAAGAAAATTCGAGTCTACAGGTGGAACTTTAACACAATAGAACATTTTTTCAATGTCTGCAGATATTGCTATGTTGCCCTCCCTAAAACGATGCAAAACACCCACCATATTGTTGACAAGGTCAGGACCTTGTAAAAGCTTATCATTCAATGATACTCCGGCACATTTAGATGAACAGTTAAACACGACTCTCAGTTTTCGTTTCTGTTTGTGGCGGATTCCATGATGTGGCAAATACCACAACTTCCCAACTGGAGTTTCAACTTCGTTAGCGGGTACCTCTTCTGCAAAACTCCTTTCCCTCATC
Source organism: Caprella mutica (assembly GCA_947561585.1). Classification (NCBI taxonomy): domain Eukaryota; kingdom Metazoa; phylum Arthropoda; class Malacostraca; order Amphipoda; family Caprellidae; genus Caprella; species Caprella mutica. The sequence continues at coordinate 111,436 of CANNZV010002218.1, forward strand.
TCTTTCATGAAGGCACAGTAATCTTCATGAAGCTGCTTGTTATTCTTTAATTTTTTTGTCAAATTTGACAATTGTGCCAAAGATTGCATTTCGTTGTTGGGCATCGAAACGTCTTCTTCCTTGAAAGGTAATGGAATTTCATATGAATTTGAATCCAAACGTTTTATTCCATTAGAAACGATATTCTCCCATCTCTGATCATCAAGAGATAATTTCAGATCACTATATTCGTCTTCAAAATCTCTTGAATAGTATTCCTCAATCAAATTACCGAGGGAATCTTCAACTGCGTTTATTTTGAAGCAGTGGTGGTCTCCAAGACCAGGGATTGGTCCGTTGAACGCCCCCCCCAAATAGATGTCTTGATGCATACGGACCGTTCTTAGTAGTCTCCACAATTTCCAGTGGTTTAACAATATGAGGCATATTCATACCAACTAACATACCTATATTCTCATTCACAAATTTAAAAGGTATATTTTTAAGTTTTGAGAACGGGTTCAGATCACCTTCACTGATTAAAGTAGATTGTTTGAAAGGCCACTCTTTCTTAGCATAAAGCTTGGGTATTACAAAAGTGTCATTTGAAAATAGAGAAACAATTTCAATATCTTCGACAACTTTTACATGTATCTTACTATTGTTTTTATCCATCGTTGTTAAAGAATGGTAATGTGATTTGCCCTCTACATTAAGCCTTTGAAGAAGATTCTCGTCCATGTAACATCCAGTTGCGTAATTATCCATAGCCATGTTTGTAATTACGAAGCTAGACTGTCCTCTCTTGCGTATACCAACTGGTACGTAGGGACAAGTAACTCTATTACTTGTCACGAAGGAAGATTGTAGGGCTTGCTCTTCGGTCTCTAGACATTCAGAGTTGAACGGTTTAGCAGTGTAGTTTCGATTCTCGTTTGAAGTTTCCTTATGGAGAGACGTTTGATGATTTTTATCACATTTTCTACACGATAACCTTGCTGGACAGTTCTTGGATATATGATCGGGTAACAGACAACCGAAAAACAATTTATGTTTTTAATAAAATCCTCCCTTTCTATCAGAGGCTTCTTAGCGTAAAAGAAACAGTGATCTAAGTCATGATTATTTTTTGCGCAACATATGCATTGCCTTTTGTCACTTTGGTCGGTTGCACTGGTAGAATAAACATGTGAACTCAATCCGGAATCTTTCGCATATTTAGGCTTCCCTTTTAAAGGGTTTGTATCAGTTATATCACCAAAGAGAGTGATTTTTAAAGCATCTGCCTCATTTTGTATGAAGTGAACGAACTTTGCAAATTGAAGCGGTTCATTTCTCCTTGTGAGTTCCATGACTTTACCTCTGAATTGTCTTCTCATATTGTATGGGAGTTTATCAGACATTTTTTTGATCTCCTTCCAACCGTTAAGAGCATTTAAGTGAGCGTTGTTAGGTAGCATATTCAGACAGCTCAATAGAAAAAGGGAGAATTCTTCGAGAGATTTCGAGTCCTCAGACTTAATTGCAGGCCATCTGTCTAATTTTTCCAGGTATTTCTGAGCGAGAATAATATCGTTCCCGTAATGTTTCTCTAACACACTCCTAGCATCTTCGTAGCTCTTCTGTAGGTCTAATGACAGGCAGCTTTGCACTAATTCATTCGGATGTCCTCTCGTGTAACGTTGCAGGCAATAGTAGTTATCTGAACAGTGCGGATTGTATCGACTTACGGTATGTTCAAAGGAAATTATGAATGCTCGGTAACGAGTGACGTCACCTTCGAACACTTCTGGTTCGTTTCTCGGTAATTGATATACCATGGGAACGGTGATGGGGGGAGCTGGAGTGGAGGAAGCTGAAGTGGGGGGAATGGAAGTGGGGGGAAGCGAATTGGAGGGTTTTTCTTGGTTTGAAGTTAGTATATCACTCAGGGCTCTATTCATAGCTTCAATTTCTTCAGATTCGTGCTTCAGCTTCATTGCCTCTTGCTTTCTTTTATATTTCAGGTTAGATCTCTCAGTCTCTGATTGTGGTCTCAATTTTTCCTCCAGTGCTAATTCCTCCAATAGCAACTCCTCCTCAACTTGCTTCTGTCGCAATTCCACTTTTGCCTTTCTTTCCATCAGTTTCATTCTGACGAATGACGTCGTGCTAGAATTTCGAGATACTTGTGATCACTATCACTGGGGCTAAGTAAATGCTCTTCTTTCTTCTGTAACAGCCATTCTTCTACGTTAGTAACAAAAGTCGTTGCATTGTTCAGGTGTTCTTTTTTCCAAATCTGGAAGTCATTCAAATCATCGGGTCTTATATTTTCTCTGTCTTCTTCTGCTTGGCAAAACTGATCGAAAACATTTATCTTCTCTCTCATTTGACACACTAGAGTCGCAACGAATTTCAGATTTTCCTTAGTTTCTCTATCCATGTATTTAGAGATTTCGTTAGTCTTTCGAGTCATGGCTCCAAGTCTCCCCGTATGGTAGTTTATAAATGCTTCTTCAGAAGTCTGAATTTCCGCATCGGCTGAATTAACTTTTCCTTCCATATTGAAGGAATCTGTTCTCATAACGGATTTTGGTTTTATTGTCTCAGCCATTTGAGAATATTAGGGTGTTCCCAAAAATTAGGTACTGTAAACTGGCTCATGGAATTTGCGCAGATTAAGGTTTCAGTCACCCTACATAGTTAAACTGTTGATGTGCCTTCAATTTAGTGTTCATTTTCTTTTAGGTTTTACGCGTTGTGAAGGAGATTTGAAATGCATAGACTATTGTAGTTATTGATGGAGGGAAATTACAACGGTACCTGTAACCAGATACAAAAAAACGAATGATACAATTTGCTAATGAAATGGATTATGAATAAAATATATATAGTAGTAACTGCATATAGTGATGGCATGAATTAAATATAAAAGACCTAGTGAATAAATAAATAAAGTACAAAGGACTTTAGAGAAGAAAAATAGGAAAGGATATTTTATAGAAAAAGATAGCTAGAAGGAATGGGCAGTAGTTTTTAAAGTCTAAATCAAGAAATTTAATTGTAAAAGAGAATAAAGATTTAGAGAAATGAAAGTTTATATCAATGGGGAATCTAGCACTAGAAGTAGAAACTAAATTGGTAGGTATTTTAATAGGGAAACAAAATAGGATTTGCCTTATTAATAAGATATATATAAATAATGAAAACACTGCATTAAAATATTATAGGGACAAAATTCGCTTACAATTTTAAAGAAATAATGGTAAAAATTGACTATTGGTAGATAGATGTAGATGGCGCTATAAAAAAGCAAGATATATGGAATTAATCATTACATTAGTATGGATTTAATCAACACCGATTACAAGATATTCAAGTATTCAATAGAAGATTCCATGCGAATAAATCAGTAATAATACCGATGCTATTATCATTAATACGATTCCATATGTATTATCAGGGAAACAAATTATGAATACAGTTAGAATATTAATTACAAAAACCGTGGATTTTTCAGTCAATATTTTGAGATATGGCACCGTTGCTTAGGATAAGCCCCGCCTTTTTGTAGTAACTAAAAAAGATGCCAATAAGTTAGTAGTAAATGACAATACAGATACCAATTAGTGAATTTTAATTGAATATTCAAAGATGGTGTCAATTAAATTATGTCATAGCAATATACAAACTTAACATTTCGATTTAAGTAATTAAAACTATTAATCTTTCGACGAAATATCGATATTTATTATTGTTCCCCTGAATTATAGTACTTGGTGTCTATTTCTCATACATTTTAAACATGTGTGTAACTACGGTAACAGAGACTTCATAATCTGGTAAACATGTGGTTACCCTGACCTAGACCTATGTAGCAACAGATTAAATGTATCTAATTATAATGGAAATAAATGAATCTATATTTTCATTCATTTAATGTCTTTGAATTAATTTTCAATTCATCTTCATTATTTCATCTATATAAGCAAAAAATAGTTTCTGCATAACACAGCAAATTGTTTGTCATTCTTAAATTTAATATTCATCAACTTTTCATGTATTAACCTTCGTCACTGTACGATCAGTTAGAAAGGTTAAAACTAAATTAAAGTTCAGTTTTTACATTTAATACACTCTAAGAGCATCATAAAAAATCTGGAATAAAGTGAATTTCAATTATTGTTGAGACCAGCTACGAGAAGAGCCTAAAAACAGCTCCTGTATTTTCTTAGGGATTCCGAAAAAAAGGTTACTAATCTTTCAAATTCATCAATTTCGTCTGGACTCTGAAACAAGCTTCAAATTGTAGCCCAATAAGGAAACTAATTACGGAATTTTACTTTAATTATTGAAAATCGAAAGATTTCGTTAGGATTTCCATTTAATTTTTACAGTGGAAACACCTCTTTGAGTTAAATACCTCCATAAATTTATTTGTATAGGTAACACAATTACTGTAAAGATATTTTTTTAATATATGGACAATTTTCTCTAAATACTTATGTCTCTTTTTCTCACCAATCCGCTTGTTAGATATTCATCTGTCAGCAGGCAAACCTCGAAGAAATCTCCTCCACTCCCCTCTATCTTCATACAACTTTTCATTCACCACCTCTCTCAGCTGTTTCCCTCTCCTCACCATTGCTCTGTCCACACCCTCCATCCACCTCTTCCTAGGGCGACCCACTGGTCGTTTTCCTGCTGGTCACCACATTAGGTATTTCTTAGTTTTCTTTTCATCGTTCATTCTCATAACATGGCCATACCATCGTAACTTATTCTTCTCTACTTCCTCAACTAGTGGAGTTATGTTTAATTCGTTTCTGATTACCATGTTTCTAATTTTATCACTTCTAGTAACCCCCCGGATCAATCTCAACACCCGCATCTCTGCTGCCTGTAACTTCGACTCTGTTTTAGAAGTTAAAGACCAGATTTCGGACCCATACATGCTATCAAAGGGTTTATCGCATTTGTTCAAGTTCTTCGATAATTTAACAACCGGTAAACCTTCAAGTATTTCCCTACAATTCGAATTTACTTCGGTCAGGTTGAACCCACACTGTGATAAAGTATTTGTAGAACAATCTAATAACTCTATAGCATTTTCGATGGTGTTAGTGGAGAGAAGCAGATCATCAACATAGAATGATGATTTTATCTTAGAGGCTACTGTTTTATTTTTGATATGTGTGAAACATTTCTGGAGAGCATAATTTGCGCACGAGGGACTAGACTTTGCTCCGAATACGTGTACCCTTAGTCTAAATATTACCGGTTTACTAAATATATCGTCATTCCTATACCAGTAAAATCTAAGAAAATTCGAGTCTACAGGTGGAACTTTAACACAATAGAACATTTTTTCAATGTCTGCAGATATTGCTATGTTGCCCTCCCTAAAACGATGCAAAACACCCACCATATTGTTGACAAGGTCAGGACCTTGTAAAAGCTTATCATTCAATGATACTCCGGCACATTTAGATGAACAGTTAAACACGACTCTCAGTTTTCGTTTCTGTTTGTGGCGGATTCCATGATGTGGCAAATACCACAACTTCCCAACTGGAGTTTCAACTTCGTTAGCGGGTACCTCTTCTGCAAAACTCCTTTCCCTCATCTCTTTCATGAAGGCACAGGGATTCCGAAAAAAAGGTTACTAATCTTTCAAATTCATCAATTTCGTCTGGACTCTGAAACAAGCTTCAAATTGTAGCCCAATAAGGAAACTAATTACGGAATTTTACTTTAATTATTGAAAATCGAAAGATTTCGTTAGGATTTCCATTTAATTTTTACAGTGGAAACACCTCTTTGAGTTAAATACCTCCATAAATTTATTTGTATAGGTAACACAATTACTGTAAAGATATTTTTTTAATATATGGACAATTTTCTCTAAATACTTATGTCTCTTTTTCTCACCAATCCGCTTGTTAGATATTCATCTGTCAGCAGGCAAACCTCGAAGAAATCTCCTCCACTCCCCTCTATCTTCATACAACTTTTCATTCACCACCTCTCTCAGCTGTTTCCCTCTCCTCACCATTGCTCTGTCCACACCCTCCATCCACCTCTTCCTAGGGCGACCCACTGGTCGTTTTCCTGCTGGTCACCACATTAGGTATTTCTTAGTTTTCTTTTCATCGTTCATTCTCATAACATGGCCATACCATCGTAACTTATTCTTCTCTACTTCCTCAACTAGTGGAGTTATGTTTAATTCGTTTCTGATTACCATGTTTCTAATTTTATCACTTCTAGTAACCCCCCGGATCAATCTCAACACCCGCATCTCTGCTGCCTGTAACTTCGACTCTGTTTTAGAAGTTAAAGACCAGATTTCGGACCCATACAACAGAATTGGTTTAAGAATGGACCTATATATTATTATTTTGCATTCCCTTGGTATGTGTTTATCTTTCAACAGAGGATACAACATGCTAACATTATTATTAAATTTTCCTATTCTATTTGTAATTTCCAATTCCTGCAAGTTTCTTTCCCCCACGTTTATTAGTAATTTTCTGTCTGGTTAATTTTATTTTGTTCCATATAAATGTCATACTGCTCAGGTCTTCTAGCTATTACCACCAATTCGGTCTTTCCTTTCTTCGTATACACATTCATTCCGTTTCTCCTCATACCCAACCACCATCTGTTTGCAACGTCTTGTATATTGGCAGCCGAATCTGCTATCACAGCCACATCGTCGGCGTACATTACTCTCTCCTCACCACAAGCTCCAGGTCTAATGTCTCTCAAACACTTATCCATAAAGATGATGAAAATTAACGGGGACAACACATCACTTTGCCTAACTCCAGAATTAATTTGGAACCAGTTAGTTTCTATACCGTGGGTCGACACCTTGCTATTGCATCTCGCATACATGCTTTTAATTACTCTCACTAATTTACGTGGTTTATTGTAGTGATCCTCCAGTAGTATTTGCCATAATCTCCCTCTATTTATTCTATCAAATGCTTTTTCTATGAAAAGGGCGAATTTGTCCATACCCCACTCCCAGCTCTTTTCCAGGATCATCTTCACAATAAATATGGCATCAGTCGTTCCTCTGCCCGGGCGGAAACCAAATTGACACTCATCCAGTATATGTTCTTCACATGATCTTCACCTTTTTTCTATTATCCTGGAATAGATTTTTACCAGAGTGAGATAACAGTGTCACCCCCCCCCCCTGTAATTATCACATTTAGTTTTATCTCCTTTCTTAAATATCGGACTTATTAATCCATTGTGCCAGTCCGTTGGTGCTCTTTCAGTCAAATAGGCAGTACTGCAAATTCTATGAAGCTGCTCCTCCGCACATTTTCCTCCCGCACGCAATATCTCCACCGCCAGCCCATCCTCTCCTGGCGACTTTCCCCTCTTCATTTCTGACAATGCATCTCTAACTTCCTCAATAGTAACTGGAGTAAATACTTATGTAAAAAATAGAATCAAACCATATTTCGTATTCAAAATGCTTAACAAACCCCTAATTATTTTTTATTAATAATTACACATTAAATTGGTAGCCCGTGATTTACTTCCAACCCAAAAGCAATTTCCACATTAGTTTTTAATCGGACTAGTGGTTCAAAGATTCTGCATTCTACTCTAACTCATATTGATGAAGTAAAAAAGATACAAGGGACTTCGTAGAAGCAGTCAGAAAGAAAATAGTTAATGTAATCTAGATGATCAGACATAACACCTTTCAATTCAACATTTTAATCATACGCATGCTTATTAGCCCCCATGAGCTCTATCTTGAAGCTGTGGTGAATGAAAGAGAAGAGGATGGCGTCCTTTGGGCCCCGAACTGTTGTAATTTAGATTAGGTATTGTCTTCTTTTCATTTTTACCATTTATATTATCTTTATCATTTTTAACGCTACTTGCAGTTTTGGAGCATAGCACTAGGGTTATGCTCTTCAACTACGAGGTCTTAGATTTTTTGTTAGGTAGGCTTGTAGGCTTCATTTACTATCACCTCTTCATTTTCTTCTTCCATTCGCGAGTCCAGCCACCAGTGCTTGTGTTCCTTTTCGTCACATTCTTTGGTAAGTGACTGCATTCACGGAGCAGCTTTTCTGCATCCATGAGAATAGTCACTGACGGTGGTAGGTGACTTTGTTCATCGAGTTACTTTTCTTTCTTACTGCTTCTTCCAGTCCTTTGTATGTAATTTCCTTTTGACGTCAGCAAAACAGTCACGATATGACTGAAGTAGACGGTAAACCCATATTAAAATGAATGAAATATAGTATATAGCGATCAAACAATCTATAAGAATGAAAACGTAGCAAGTATATAAGTTGGCTTTTCCTTACAATCGACTTCTCCTCTCTAATTTGTTTTATAATAATATTAATAGATACGGATTTTTTAACTGATTTACACTTCTTTAAGATTTTATAAAACTGTAGTTCCACTTATACATGTATTCAGTTATCAGTTTGAAGGACTTTGAAGAAAGGATTACTACAGAAGGGATTTTCTAATTCACCTATCACCAAAGTTAAAGGACGCAGGAAAGCAACTCCGTGAAAATACAATCAATTAGTAATAGTAACGCGAACAATGGTGACTGCACTTAAACATAGGTAGAGGGAAATGAAGAGGTTACAGAAAATGATATCTACGAGTCTACCTATAAATTAGGAACTTAATACTAAAGTTGCTGGTAAAAACATACGCTGAACTTCTGATGTTTCTTGACAAATTTCTCTGTTCGATAATTTGTTTAAGAGTTTAATTGTTGTGCGATTTTAATATATTAGCGCATATTGAGTAATACCAACCACATGCTTAGTAACATTCATTATCGGTGTTGTCATGGCTTATTTATTCAAATTAAGTAATTGCAATAGTGTTTATTTATTTGTAAATAAGTGTGGTAGGTGTTCTTTATGAACTAAGCTTATTTAATGAATTCTTTTGAGAGGTAATTATATTATACGTATCACAATCCTGTACATATTACAATATTTCATTGATAATGGTATAGGGAATGTCCATATTCTCGAATAATTAAACTCTCTCTTAGCTATCGGAGGACACTTAGTTTATGTGGCTTAGTTTGCAAAGCACAAGTGGTTTAGAAACGAGAAAACTGTCCAATTTTGATATTTCAATCTCTTCTAATTTTCATTATTCCATGGAAGTTAATATATCCAGTAAGTGAGTGACTTTAAAGAAAAATTGCACTCAGTTATTACGAGAAGTAGATTAAACTATTTTTAAATGAGATGTTTCGATTTTTTTTTTTGGCTAAAACCGCTGAGTCCACAAATGGGATATACAAATATTGAGAAACACTAATAGTATATATTTTTGTAAATTATGATGATTCATGCCAAAGACAATTTGCATAACTGTACTGAATATTAGGATATTAAATTCACCATGAATTAGTTACATCCACAACAACAATCAGTTATTAGCTGTATATTTCGTTTTGGCTAAAATTTACCCCCTCCTCCCTAATTCTCCATATAGACTAGAGGAAGCTACCTCTTCAATTAAGGTAGCTTCGATAATGATGAAATGTAAACTCTACTGTTTTAATGTTTGGGGTATTTAATTAGATTGCTTTACTATAAACAGTAAAGTAAAAATTTTGTCACTATTGACATTGCGGGGATAAAGCTCTCTCCCATATACCCTCACGAGCCATTAACCTATCACTATAAAATTATTTATAAGACTGCATATAATATTATCTATCGATGGTTGCGCTAATAATAGATCCAAAGACGTTGCAACACGATTGACCGATTACTATTATTATTTTAGGTGTTCCAAAGTTTTCCCTATTCACAACAAGGTGATCCAAAGTGAAGAAGACATCGTAGAAGAGGGGATAGTGAAAGTTCGCTCCATGCACTAGCCACTAGGATGCTTACCATGGATATAGCAAGGCAGAAAGAATAGAGAAGAAGTGCAAGAAGTTGAGAAAAGATACAAGAGAAAGCTGAAGAAAAAGAGCATTAAACAAAACTAAAATGCTAAAATATGATAAAAAGCTCCATCAGTAATCTATCTAAGAATATATATATATATATAAAACTCTTATTATCTTTGTAATTCTCAAGTATACATGGTGTTAAATAATAATTTAGTTTAAGAAAATCATCTCGATTATAATGTTTAAAACTATGTAAATAGATTGAGTTTATTTGTTATAATTATTTGATTAATTAAATTTGAGCTTACTGTTGTGAGTTTCTTTAGATTTGTTCTGTATTTTCAAATGTAACTGAATTAGATGCAATATTTTATTTTCTATTATTAAAAAAACCCTCAACGCCATACGTTCCATCAAACTGACAGTATATTCATTTAAGTATATAATACGATATAGAAAACTAACCGCTATCATAACTGCTAGCAGAGTCTAATTTCCCGTATAACAATCTTTCAAACATATAAGTGTGTTTCAATTTATTTCGATTTGAAATGTAATTTATTTGTAAAAATTATTTCGTCAACAGTTGATTCTTTATCCTAATATTCTAAATCTTATATGATACTAATATAGTTTTCACCTTACAAATTCGATTCCTTGTTTTCGAGCCAACCTATACAATGCGTACACCCTATATAGCTTTCGAGCCACCTATAGAATCTCTTCTCGGTAGATTTTAATGTCCCAGTTTTATGAAACTAAATGTTAACTTACTTCAGTAAATATGTTATTCTTCAGTAAGTCATTTAATCTGGATTCGAATTAAATTAAAATTGAATCCACTACTAAAGAAACCTCAAATATCCTATTGAGATCAGCTTTAATATAGGCTAAATAGAACTAAGCATATAGTAAATTCAAATCTGTAAATTTGGTAGATGCCTTTTTCTTTTCCACACATTGTAATTGTATATAGCTGCCAATTGAAAAATTAAGATCAATGAATTTAAATGTCTTAATCTAGGTCATTACTCATTAGTTATAGTGCAACCTTAAATATGCATATTTCAAAACTATCTATGATCTAGGTCAATATTTATAGATTTATAGTCATAGATGAAGATTTCAAAAATAAAAATTACAATTTTTAGGTGTTGCACATTTGCTAATGATTGGGAAAATTGATGAAATTTCAGCATCATACACAATTACTCGAAGTACTACAAAACTTCTACGATCGTCTACGACTCTACAGTCTACAAGGACAGTTGCAAGATCATAATATCATAGGGACAAGGTTAATATTGGATTTCTGATTCTAAAGTCTCCATACCTTTTTCTTAGATGATTGCAAAATAAATAAATAAAATAATATCTTCAATTTCTGTTCTTTTGAAGTAAATCTTAAATCCAAGAATTCTGTGATTAAGTTTACATTATGAAATTGGTGGTTTCACGTTACATCGGAACAAAAGGCAAAATAAATACAAGGAGCTTCAAGAAACAGTCATTATGGGAAATGGCTCAATGAATAAAGTCATTAACTATCAGTCTGTGACTGAGCTCATGGATACAGAAAAGCTACTATAAAGGAATATGATAAAAATGACACAAGCACCGGTGGCTTCACTTACGAAATGAAGACGAAAATGAAGATGTGTTTTAAGCCTACAGCCCTACCTAACACACAATTGTAAGAACTCGTAGTTGAAGAGCATAACCCTAGCGCTATACTATAAAACTGCAAGTAGCCTTAAAAATAATAAATACCATAAAATTTACGAGCTGTGCAAGCCCGACTAGTGATATAGTTCATGAATGATATATCTGATATTAAAACAAGTTTAAGGATTATATAATATACATTTAACAAAATTGTGAATATTAAAATATTACAAATAGAACCTTTGGTAAATTCTACCATACACAACACCGCTTTAATCATGACACCTGTAATTTTTAATAGATTTGCTGTATTTCGATCATTTTAGCGATATTCCATTTGGTTCAGAGGTGTAATATAGTTTGATCGAAAGAATTATTCTTATTTGTTTAAAATATATCCTGCCTTTGATAGTCTCTTGGTTATATTGAGCTATTGCTATTGAGTGTTAAGAGTTGTTAAATATAATATACGATGCTAAGAATTGAATTTATTTCATTTCGAAAGAATTGATGAAGAATTTGAAACTTACTCACCAAAATAATTCATTAAAGTATATGTTCAAATATTAATAAACAACATAATTTAATTGATACCATCTTTGAATATTCAGCAAAATTCACTAATTGGTATCTTTATTGTCATTTACTATTAACTTATTGGCATCTTTTTTAGTTACTACAAAAAGGCGGGGCTTATCTTAAGCAACGGTGCCATATCTCAAAATATTGACTGAAAAATCCACGGTTTTTGTAATTAATATTCTAACTGTATTCATAATTTGTTTCCCTGATAATACTTCTTTATATTCTACGTTTTTGTTTCACTGATTGTACATGTAAATACGAAATACATTAGAAAGAGGCAAATGATATGCATGTACTTAATTTATTATTTCATTGAGGGTAATTATATTACAAATATTGTTTTGAATATATTTACCAATAAGAGCTCGATATTAACATAATTGAATATTGAACGGGATTGCGGATAATGCTGGTAAGAGTTATCAAACTAATAGATCAATTATTGCCAATCCACCTCACTTTTCAATAAGTAATTACTTAAAGTGAAATTGCCACTCCCCGAACAATTTAGACAATTTTAAAATTATGTGTATTTCTAACCATTATAATGATTTGAGAATTTTAGAATAATTTCATATTTTTAAACTTCACTATTTTTTATCCATACATCTTACTATTCTTTAAGTCTATTACAGATTCATTTTTTTATAGTACTTAACGAATAAATTAACAAATGTTGGATCTAAAGTCAGATATGCCAATAATAGATCTCATGATAAGTAACTTTTTTCATGGCACTATGTAGTTACAAATGAACAATTACCAATTTTGCAGATTAATTTATTCAGAAGAGTTTCCCCATATGTATTGCTGTTCGTATATTAGGAGAATATCGACATTATTCCTAACTACATAGATCATTCTATTGGTATTGTAATGTCATTACGCCCTTTGAGAGAAATGGGAATATGTATCAATGTGTCGTATTATTATTCTGTTTCAGTTTCGCACAAACATTACGCTTATCAGTAGAGCCCGGACTTTTTGGACCTATAAAAATGTCATTTTAGGACCTAAAAAAAGGCATTTATGGACGTCAGAAAAGGCAGTTTAAGACCAAAAGAATTGCATTTTAGGACCTAAAAATGGGATTTTAGGACTTATACATACACTTTCAGGATTAATAAATAGGTATTTACAAGGAATAAAATAGCAGTTTGGAATATAAAATCATCAGTTTTTAGTCCGTTAAAATAAAAAAATAAATGGTGAAAACAAATAAACAATTCATTCCTTGAATATTCAATGAATCTAGTTTATAGTACATTTATTAAAATTTAACCTAAAAGTATTATAAAAAAAGGTTAGGTAAATTGAAATTCATGAAATGTAACTAATTCCAATATTGAATTCGAAATTTTCATTCTACAGTAAACTCTCGTTGAAGACAACCTCAGACTAAACAAACCATATATTAAGATAATTAGACCAATTAAAATATTCTGAAACTGTTGTACAGGAAAAACCACTTACAAGACAAAACACAATTTTTGTCACTTGAACCTGACAGTTTTTCTATTGTAAATATTACAAGTATTTCTAGGTTCTACATATATCTCTCTTTGAATAGTTTATTATATTGATTATTCGCAATTTTTTTATTAATGGCAGAGTCTATGGTAAAAATTGATGTGAAGAGTTACAGAAAACTTTATACAGTGGTGACTATGCTAATTCTTGAAGTGATAGAAGTAGTTTATTTATATAATAATTCAGACAGATTTTGATTTAATTATAACGTTCTATAAATTTACCAATATAACCCATCAACTGTACCGACTTACCAAATTATTAAATAGTATATAAAGCCCAAAATAAGACTTCTCATCATTTTAGGAATTTATGATATTATAGGAGTTTATGGCATTTTAAGGACTTTATGGCATTTTAGGAATTTATGGAATTTATTGACTTTATGGCCTTTTATGGCACTTAAGTACTTCATGGCATTTGTCCGGGCTCTACTTATCACTAATGGAAAGTGTATGACTTAGTAAACTAAATGTGGACTATAAAGTCTATATAGAATGATGAGTATGGTGCATGTATTAATGATAACTGCAGATATCATTGATTTTAAAAGATGATACTTTTTCAAAAATGGGGAAAATACTATGTGTATACTTATGTGATCGTAAATGTGAAACAATCTGATAACTCGGTAGCAGCCTGATATTGATTAGATTTTTATTTTCAGTTTATATATTTTTTCTGGTATTCGGACAATTCGTAGCCGGACAATTCGTCCCCGGCCAATTTGTCGCCGGAAAATTAGTCACCTGGACAATTCGTCGTTGAACAAATCGTCGTTTTGACTATAATTCATTGCCGGACAATTCATCGTCTGGACAAATCAAGATATAATTATAATTGGTAATAGTGCATTCATTTAAGGTGAGTACATTTTGGTCAAAAAAATAAGTGGTTACTATAATGGAATTTTACCTAACAGTTTGTTGATAGTTACAAATAAAAGTTAAAGTATTTATATTGAAATGGACATTACTATCATTCAACTCTTCATTGAATGGTTCGCCAAGTATACTTCATCCAAATATGTGGGTTTTCATGGATGATTTAAAAAAGATAAGATCAAGCAAATGATAAATTTCAACAACATTCTCGAGGTGCCAAAATCCATGAGAAAAGAAAATACATGAATAAAAATAAACATATCTTAAATGTTATCACTGATCAGTAGAGCACGGACAAATGCCATAAACTCCTAAAATGCAATAAAAGCCATAAAATGCCATAAAGTCAATAAATGTCATAAAGTCCTAAAATGCCATAAATTCCTTAAAATGCCAAAAAGTCCTAGAATATCATAAATTCCTAAAATGATGCAAAGTTATATTTTGGGCTTTATAATACTATTTAATAATTTGCTAGGTCGGTGAAGTTGATGGGATATATTGGCAAATTTATAGAACGTTATAATTCAATCAAAATCTGTCTGAATTACTATATAAATAAACTACTTCAGTACTTCTATCACTTCAAGAATAAAAATAGTCTACAGTGTGTCTAGTTTTCTGTAATTCTTCACATCAATTTTTTAGCACAGACTCTGTCATGAATAAAAGATAAAATATCGAATAATCAATAAACAAAAACTATTCAAAGAGAGATATATGTACATAGAACCTAGTAATATTTGTAATATTTACAATAGAAAAACTGTCAAGTGATAAAAATTGTGTTTTGTCTTGTAAGTGGTTTTTCCTATACAACAGTTTCAGAATATCTTAATTGGTCTTATTATCTAATATATGGCTTTTCTACTATACCTAAGGGTTTACTGTAAATACAGATATTGAATTTGTTCATTAATTTTAATATACCTAACCTTTTTTTATAATACTTTCAAGTTAAATTTGTATAAACCCTATGAACAACGTATATCGATTCGATTTATTTTCAATTGCTGGGATATCGAATCGATGGATTGTTCCATCGAATCGACAGACCGTTGTTTGTAGGGAATATACTATGAACTAGATTCATTGAATTTTTAAGCAATGAATTGTTTATTTGTTTTCACTATATTTTTATTTAAACGGACTAAAAACTGTTGATTTTATATTCCATAATACTAATTTATTCGTTGTAAATACCTATTTATTAATCCTAAAAGTGTATGTATAAGTCCTAAAATGACTTTGTTAGGTCCTAAAATACTTTGATATGTCCTAAAAAAAGCCTTTTTTGAGGTCCTTAAATGCCTTTTTTAAGGTCCTAAAATGCCTTTTTTATAGGTCCTAAAAGTCCGGGCTCTACTGATCAGCAATTCGGCAAATGATTTGTGTCAAAAATTTCGTCTTAGTTAACCCTAAAATAACTATAATTTTAATCATATGTAGAAAACTATCTAATGTTATTGATTTAGATTTTCTGAGAAATTTATAATGTGAATAAAATATATTGAATTTTAAATTGACATTAAAAATTAAATATTTCATGTTTTTTCACAATTTTTGAATAAATTATATGAATTAATTCACTGTCATTCCAATAATTTAATAAAAAAAAATAACTAACACTTTCTGAGCGTAATGTCTAATAATATTAATTGATATATTTTTAATTTCTATATTAATTACATCCAATTTTTCAATTTTATTTGCGAATTCAAAATAAGTGTAATATTTAAATGAAAAATTTCTTTCTATAGCATCACAATTTCATCTCTAATACAGAAATATCAGCTCAATCTATGAATAAATTTATCATTTCTCGTCTGAAATTGGATGTGTATTCAATATGTATGAAGCATTTTACTAATGAAATAGTCACTTTTTGGATATATGAATCAATAATTCGCCCATTCTGAACAGAAAAATGTAATCTTTGACGTTCAGTGATTTAAAATTGGGTATTTAAATCATACTATAGCCATATTTTTGTATGACTGCCAAGACCCGTGTTTTACATCATGTCGTAATTATTTCGAAATATAAATTGATATAAGAAGAAAAACTTATTTCTCGGGGATTTTTAAATAATTAATAGATTTATCAATTATACAGTTCATAGTTTTTTATGTGGATAAATAAGTTCGGTTTTTATATGGATAAAAAAGCAAAAGGAATTGCTTTTACGATTTCATCAAGACTCTAGGTAATCAGGGTAGTGACTATAAATTCTTGTAGGTAATGAGGACTGTGGTCATCCGAGGAGATTACAAAGAGGAACAGAGTCTATCTTAGGAATATAAGCAGCCACACATCCAAAATATTTGCAAACCTACCAAGAATCAGTGCTAAACATAAACAAACAGATTTTGGAAACAAAACTAACTCAATTTAGACACAGCTTTACCTAGCCAGAAACTACCTAGCCAGTGAGGAGGGATATCTAAAGTTCATCTCCTATGCAAGGTATATAATTTATATGTTATATAGGTATATGTTATATATGTAAAGCTGTTTAATGGCTACACCTACCATACATTATAAGATTCGGCTTATATTTTCTTCGTTTGCTAAGTATCTGGTTTCATATTGATTATAATCAGATGTATTGGAATTAACAATCATTAATTAATTTTTTTCATTAGAAAAGTTCCTCTTTCAACGATTAACAATAACCTTTTCCCCCTTCCTTCTTACGTCCATGAGCGCTGCCATGACCCGATGCTTGTGTCCCATTTTATCCCATTTCTTGGTAAGTGACAGCATTCACGATTTAGCTTACTGCATCCATGAGCATTGTCACGGACTGGCGGTAGGTAAATTATTTTACGGGGCAAATTTTTTTCAGTCAATTGTATTTAATTTAATTTTGGTGTCTGCGATATAGCCTCTGGTTCCGAAACAAATTAGAATTAATCAATAATCAAATTAAAAATTATTATTGATATTTGTAATGGAAAATCATTATAAAAATAAAAGCTATATATCCTTATCCATTCATTGTTAGGAAAATGTTTTGATAGTTGTACTGTGAAGAACAAATTGAGAATTTTTTTATATACTATAATTTATGATATTATGTTCTACTGGAAGTCAAATATTAATAGTACTAACATATTTATATATTGGATTATTTTAAAATATAGATGTATTTTGTGCTTAATACTGATCTAACATTGCAGTGAAATTCATTATAATATATTCTAATAGGTGTCAGAGAAAATTAAGAGGGGACCATACTTAATCGTCAATGATCCCACCATAAAGTTCTCCTTTCAGTTAATTAGTTTTCCATCCAAGTCGTATATTTTCTCGATCATTAATTTGAGAATTCGAAATTAGTTTCATAAGGTTTTCTAATCTCTTCAATATTGAAAGGAAAAACTTATCGTTTATTTTAAAATGGAAAAAAGATATCATAGTCATGGAAATAAAACTTAGAAATAACAGATAGGAATATGAAAAATTGAACATTCAAATGATTATAATTTCCTGATAAATATGATATATTCCATAAAATTGTGTTATTTATAGTAAATAAGATAAAGTTCCTTATCATACTGTAGTATTCTTATGTCATTCACACAAGACTGTTGAAGTCATAGTCGATCACTGTGTTTCAACTAGAGATGGAGAAGATAGCATAAGAAAAAAGATGTAAAGTACCGACCAACTCAGAATTTTACATCTTTTTTGACCGGTCAGCTAAATGCAGGAGGCTCGCCTTTCCAATTAGAGCATAATCCTATGGATGAATCTGGTTCTGGTTATTTTAAAAGGTCTTTTAAACTTTTCAAGATGTCACATAATACGAATAATGAAATACCCAGCTAACCAAAATCAGTTTGTCCCACGTCTTAACTCTTTCCAGTCTGGTTGTACATATTTTGTACCACACTGATTGTAATAATTAACACACGGTAGTATACTAACTAAAAAACGTATTCAAAACTGGTGGGTAAATATTCCTTATCACCATAAAAGTAACGTTTAAAGCTCGGTGGCACAGAAAATGTACCACCTTTAAAAATATAGTTTGTATGCTGCTCGACAGCTCACATTTTGAACCACCTACATAAATGGTTAGGTATAGTCATAATTCTTTTAGCACATTGGACTTTATTTTCCCTGAAAAGTGTTGGCATGAAAGAGTTAAGACGTTTAATTCCCCTCGCTATAGAGGGATTTTAGACGTGGGACAAGACGTGAGACGGGGGACTTCAGACGTCTTGCAGATGTCTAACCCTCGCCGTTTGCACGGGGTTCCCTTGCTGTAAGACGTCTAATCCCACATCTTGTAAGACGTGGGACAACTGGATGTCCCACGTCTAATCCCATTCCGTTTGTAAGACGTGGGACAGACGTATGACAGCGAATGATCAACAACGTTTGACAGCGAAGAAAACAAGACGTTGGAACGGAGTGGGATGTCTCTCGCTGACCCACGTCTTGCGTCCCTCGCTGTCCCGAGCCCTGTAGCCGCGGGACAACGAAAGACATCCTTCTTCTGTTTCTAGCTGCTTTTATTTAATTATTGCCTCAGTGAATGGGAACCAGATTTTACTGATTATTCAAGAGGTATTGCTTAAAATTTATATTTTTGAAAGTAACTTAGATGTATTTTTCATGTAGTTTTAACAATGGAATTTAACTTTTATTATTAAGGGTTTGCTATATATAGCAACATATCCATATATTATTTGTAACGTAATAATGTCTTTTTTTTTAAATCATCTACATATAATTTACCTCTCTATTATTTGTATTATCTACCTTCCTGTTATAAATCACCATAGATGAAGTATGCGACGAATTTACACTTATCCGTGTAAAATGAGTTCTGATTGAAGGAATGGAGGGAAAATATCTACCCATAGTATCTAGGAACCTATATAAAATAGATGGGTAATTTCAAGTTAGGTTGGTAGATACATTAGTTTGATATTTCTGTGTCCGTCGGGGATATGTCCTTAGGGGGATAATATCCAATAAGAGTGAAAGCTTTGATGAATTACGCAACAAACTCTAGAGTACACGCGTTTGAAAATTTGAGCATGAGACCTTTGTGCAATATAGAGATTACCAAACGAGTAAATCAGTGAATAGCGTTGAACATATATAAAGTTTAAGTGTATCCAACATAATGGAATTTAAATATGATTTTGAATATATCTAATATTTTCTGCAATGGTCCAAGTAGTAGATAAATGTCGATTACTCGTGGAAAATTGGAGCTTGACTTGTGAAGTTATTGAAAAACAAAGTGGATAAGCGATATGTAGTTCGCTTATCTGGTAAACAATATTTACAAAATTAGGTAAACCCTACACAATTTTCCAGAATTATTCAATTTTATAACAACCGTTTTCAAGGAGAAACATCAGAAGTGGGAACAGTATAATGAATATCAAGCATAACCTTTCATATGTTAAATTGCATCTGATAATCTTTAGAGAAGTCTTACATAATTGAATGAATCAAGAGTTCCAAACCAGCAACCAATGGTAGTTTCTGGAAAGGTGAATTTTAATTTAGTATTCCTTTCAATTTCACAATAGATAATTTATCCAACGTATAAATCATTGGATCTTTTCTATCGAAAGTATTTGCAAAAGCATCACTAATTAGTTTTAACCCTTGTAACCTAGCCCTTGAAAGTTTGCTCAGTAACCTATTAAGACTGGTCCAGGGGCAGTCGCGGAACAGTCCTCATTACAAGTTTACAACTGTTATAAACTCTCAACAAATTGACTTTCCGATATTTGGTCCTTATAAAACCCCTCATTTGATATCTACACATCCATTGGTAAACGAAAAAAGGATAGTTATCTATATAAAATAAAATTAACAACTAAAGATAAGATTTCCTAGATTTTTAAACTATTTGTGAAAAACTCATTTCACCACTCATCAATAAAATCCTTATAACATTCACTAAAATGAATAAAACCAAACGAAAAGTTAACTGTGGATGGAAAAGAGTTGAACAATGAAATTTATACCACAAAGAAAAATTTACCTTTGATAGTTTTTTGAAATTTACTAACTTAAATTTGTTATCCGTTTTTTTTTTGAGATACCCTGTATATTTAGAATAATGCACGTAATGAAAAGACAGCTTACAAATAGGTTATAGAATGAAATCATTAATATTTTTACATGAGAACTGGTCCTCTTGGACCAGTCCCTAGGTTAGTAGGGTTAATTACAAAATACATTGACCTAAAATGAGCCATGTTCACGAAAAAGGCATGTGTCAGAGTCCTCAGTCGACTATTTCAATATTATGAATACGATTATTGTATTTTGGGATTTTAATCCTGATGAACTTGACGTGTGTTTTATAACACATCCGTTTGAATTTACATTATATCTTTCACATCATTCCTTTAAATTTACAGGCCTCTCTCGACTTTTTTCCTGCATAAATATCAAATATACTATTTTATTTGAAAGATAAAATATTTTTACGTGTCGAAGTAAGTCACTTAAATTATGAAATCAATTGAAATGTGTTGGCGTGTGGTGGTAACGAAGAAATACTGTCTGGTTAGCCTCTAAACACACTACAGTCCACGTTTTCATGGAGTACTTACACAATTACACATACGTGAGCTGTGATTGGGTCACATTGCACCTAATGACAGCTTTGCTCTCTCAGTTGCCAATGTCTTATATACCTATGTATTTAATTCTCCCTTCATGTGCAATATTTCTACTGAAATTTGGTACACATTGGTTTAAGATATATACTAAAAATATGTAAAATTTACAGTCTAGTAGGTTTATAAATAATAAATGTGTTTTTTATACACATAGTCAAACATTCCGACACATTATGATAGTCAAGCTCATTTGGGTTAATCATTATCTGGTTCATGAAAAAGATATGCTTCATTGTATAATTACAAATTCATTAATTACATATTATCTTATTTTACAAACTAAATTATTAAATGTTGTTTATTACTAAAAGCTAACATTTTCAAATTAGAGGTTGAAATTAAATTATGGTGGGCCAGCATAAATAACAAGAAAAAGATCAAATTAAATAAAAAGATCATCTATCTCTATATCAAATCTTTGCATTTAGCAATGCCCTTTTTGCCTACTTTTATCAACCCTTTTACTTCTATAACTAAAGTTATTATATATAACCCAAATCTTTTCCTAAAATTAGGTAAAGCTAATGCTTCATTTCTCCTTTTCTTCTCATCGTACAACCTAACTAGCGTCTGACTGATGATAGTACCAATAATGAGAATTAGAAGACTTTTTCTGTTACCATCGGTAAAAATTATCAGATGAAAGTAGACGAGGAGAAACAACTGGAGATGAACTGCCTGGTATTAATTGACTGAAAATTGAATACTGAAATGCAGCACTTAATTGTTTTGTTTCCCAAATCTTTATATTATACAGTTTATCCATGACTATTTGCCTATTCAAATGTTTGGGAAAGTCTTTGAAGACTGAAGCTCTTATTTAATATAATTGATATGTAATTGTTAATTAAATATTATGAAATTGAAATATATTTAAATATAACAACATAATTAAATATTACATACATAAAATATAGAGAATGAGAAGATTTATTATTATTTTTTGATGAAATGATTTAAAAACAGTTGTATTTTATTTAGATGCTCCAATCTCTATGAAACCTAAAATCATCTTCAAAAGAGCTGATGAAATTGTGAAAGTTTTAATATTCCCATCAGGAGTGATGAAAGTTCATAGCAGTGTAACGAGTGTGACGAACTCCATCTAACTTTCTATTCAAACTGAGGGGACTGTTTTTGGCTAAAGTCTCGACAATATTTACTTGAAAGAGATATTCATCAATATGTATTAGCTGTACAAAATTTTATATATCGTATGCTGAGAGATGAAAATTTTAAATTGAACCTATAAAAAATAAATTTGAGAAAAGACATTGATTTTCAATTTTAAAATGTTAAGAACAATATTGTTCACAGGTTATGAATAGTTACTTTTCCTAAGAAATGTCTCAAATTATTTGTGACAAATATGAACACAATATTCAATAAAGAAACATACTATTATCATCATAGTTTAAAAATTTTATGTCTGAAAATTGAACCAAAAGAAGACCATTGATGATACGGTTAAACTCAGGAAATATCTGAGACATGCAGGACTTGAGGTGTTTCACGGTTTAATCATTTGTTTCCAAAGCTAATAAGTGCTCCTTCATGATAAAAAAGTATATCAAAACATAAGTGTTTATGTATCTATGTTTCCTAGAATGTAATCTTGAATCGCAAAAAAATATCTGATTTTACCTGAGTGTACAAAACAGGAATTATTTTACTCTACTATTGATAAGGAATTATCTATATCAGTACCATTTATAGTCCTCTTAACATCATTGAATTATTCTTTTCCCCATTTTTTACAAGATTTTAGAAATTTTACAGAAACACATGAATCAATAACTCAAAAAAATATAGATAATATGTTTAATACGCAATAATAATAAGTTTTCATTAGAATTCTTTTGAATCTCTAAAATACTATTTATTTCTAATTAATGATGGAGTACATGAGTAATGTTGTAGCAACTTCTAAGGCATCTCCTCCAATGTTCTACTGCAATAAGGAGCTGCAACTCTTTGTAAATCACATATCATTATTTTTTTTTTGTCAAAAGAGATTATTTTTCCTTTAGAAACAACAAGGATTAAATCTTTTCAGAAGAGAAAATTTCTTCAAGAACTAGAAGTTACTAGTTAAGTTCCCTGAAGGGGTGGTCCTTACCCTCTAAAACCTCTCCTTCGCGGCTGAGAGGATGCTGAAGGCATTCCCTCTCTGGATCGCAAAAGCCATTCGCTGTTGGAACCTTAAGCAGACTCCCTTGGATCATTCGTGATCTCAACAAGCCGTCTACCTATGGACCGTACGCTCCTGTGGCCTCTATAGCAATTGGCTCAAATATGTATGCATCTTCAATGGAGGAGTACTTCTGACGCTTACAGTTCTCCGCAGCCCAGGCAGCTGATCCGGCCTCAACTGCGGAATAATTGTGGTGTGTCTCAGCTAATGTGTCGACAAACGTGCAATCCCCAATCCGACTCTTTCCATTCATGTGAGGAAACACAGTAAAACCATCTGGTCGTTTACCATCATGTCTGTCAAACCCAGGAGGCCCAAGCACTGAAGGGAGTCCTGCTCTCTGCAAAGCCCGTTTTACAACATCCTTCATTGCTACATGTCTTGGATGACACCCAGAACTGTACCTACAAGACAGGCCATGCAGTCATCTGACATCCATCCCATTACCACAGCGGCAAGAATGAGGTTCACAAATTCTGTCAGCAACTCTGAGAGAAATGGCTACACTCAGGACCTGTGGATCAAGTTGTGTATCCATTGACGGTAAGGGAATCGCGCTCAACCACACTCCAGCTTCTTTAAGTGATGCAAATAACAGTCGTGTCCTTGCCACCTCTTCAGCTCTAGCCAACAGACTCTCCATTAATGAATGAGCCCGTGGTTTATCCTATTCTTTTTGACTGGACTCTTGGACTGGTTCCGGGAGTCCGGCCTGTAAAACCCACCTTCATAACCCAACTGCATCCGTAAGCTCTCCGGTATCGACTACATTAATATTAGAAAGAAAATTTTCAACTAAATCACTCACAGAATACATTGAAGACACAAAAGCAGGTAAGGCAATATCTCCAGCTATCATACAAGCCAGCCCAGGTAACATTGAGATATTCCCGGAATATTCCCTCGATATCTATATATTTTCTAATTATCCGCTATCGTAAAATGATATCGAGGGAATATTCCAGGGATTAGTAAAAATGAATTGATCCCCTAATGATATCGAGGGAATATTCCAGAGATTAGTGAAAATTAGTTGATCCCCTAAAGATATCGAGGGAAAATTCCAAGAATTAGTGAAAATTATTTGATCCCCTAACGAAATCGAGGGAATATTCCAGGAATTACTGAAAATTAGTTGATCCCCTAACGATATCGAGGGAATATTCGAGGAATTAGTGAAATTAGTTGAACCCCAAACGAAATCGAGGGAATATTCCAAGGATTAGTGAAAATTATTTCACCTACTAACGATATCGAGGAAATATTCCAAGAATAAATGGAAATTGGTTGATCCCCTAAGGATATCAAGGGAATATTCCAGGAATTAATGAAAAATAGTTTATCCCTTTCCGATATCAAGGGAATATTCCAAGAATTAATGAAAATTAGGTGATTCCCTATCGATATCGAGGGAATATTCCAAGAATTACTGAAAATTTGTTGAACCCTAAGGATATCGAAGGAATATTCCAGGAATTATTAAAAATTAGTTGATTCCCTAACAATATCGAGGGAATATTCCAGGAATTAGTGAAAAATCGATGATCCCCTAAAAATTATAAAAGAAACGATTATAAAAGAAAAAAAAATATAATCTATGAAATATGAAACTATATTTTTCGATGATAACCTAAAGATAAACCTGGGAGTCCACCAAGGCCAACCGGTAAAGTTGCCTGAACCCAAGAATCAGCTGACATATCTACATTGGTCACACTTACAAAGGCAGATCTAAGTGATCAATCAAAACGGCTAAGTTCGTCTACGTGCTTGTAAGCTGGAGAAGCCCGCAGACTATATTGTAGCTTCGTAATGGAGAAATTATTTCTCAACAAAAAGAAGGCTTGATGGTTATCCACCAGCCGCAATCTAGAAACAATGAGGTCAAGATCTTTCTTTCCTCCTCAAAATCTCCACAGGAATACCCAAGTCACTTAAAAGCGCACTCAACAAGGAACAATTGTCCCTATGAACCACTCTGACATTTGGAAGCACTGCCCGGAACCACAGTTCTGTTTCACCAGGGGCAGTATCATCGAGAATGATCAGCTCACATTTTGCGCTAATAACTTCAAGTACGATGGCACTAAACCCATCTATCAGGGTTTTACGCCCTCTAAAACTCTCTCCGGTGTATCTCCCAGGGCTGCGTCGTCCAGATACTGTACATTGAACTCTAACTAAACCCTGCGAGCCACCTCGTCACTTCCAAAAACAAACATAGCCGGTCCAAAGAGGTCACCCTGTTGGATACCTGTCTCCGACCTCAGCACCTCTTCGTCAAAAAACAAAGCTGAAGAATAAACTTGTCAAAGGAGTCTATATAGCTCTGGTACACGGTCACGAATAACACTAAGGAAGGTATCTCTTCTCATACAATTGAAAGCGTTTTCCATATCCACCCTGAGAAACACCCTCCCATGGTTAATGTCGTGACCAGACAATTGCCACCCTCGGACAATTGCCAACCGCGGACTATTGCCACCCGGACAATAATTGCTACCCAAATTATTATTATCAGGGCTCTAAACTTGAAAGATAGTGATAAAATATGCATTATATTTTTATTAGATTAATTAATAATTATAAAACTTGGTGATGTAATAAATTACATATTGTTTTTTATACGATTTATTTGCATCACTTACTATATTTCTTTTATGCAATTGATCATTTCCTTTACAGATTAAATAATTCATCCTTTCATTACCACCATTATTATAAGGAAAATATTTATACTTTAATGTATGGCAGCAACATTATTTGAAATCAGTCGCTCAATTTATGTACATTTTTTATAGTCTTTTTACATTTTCTATTATAAATTTTCAAACTTTTCTTTCTGTTCTAGTGACCAGTCTCATTCTATGACACCTGTTATCAGTATTTTACTGTAAAACTATATTTAATTAACATTATCAATATACAACATTATCAATTCTTGATCAATTGTTGATAAAATCCTTTATTATCTCACCCAGTAAAGTTCTATATATAATAATAATTGATAATGGACAAACTGTAGCTATTTACATTACTACTAATTAATTAAAAAAAATTTCAAGTGAAGAATCCTGATAATAATAATTAGGGTTATAACAATATGCTTTCATAATCATAGAACCTAAAAATATCATTTTAAGGGGATCATCTCCTTTTTTTTACAATTTTTACCGATTTTCTTTTTTTACTTCAGTTCCCTAGTGAACATTTCAAAGTAAACTCAAATCGTACTGTGCCAAGTCTATAGACTCAATGGGGGTTGCTCCTACAGAAAAATTTATGGAAGCTAATATGTTTAGCCCGAAATTACCTAGATCGTCTAATGAGCGTTTTTTGAATTTCTCTCTCTAAGTGTTTTTTTTTAACGAAAAAAAAACGAAACGCTTGAAAAAAAATTCAAAATGAAAAAAAAAAAAATGTTCGAGATTGAAATTCAAAAAAAGCTCATTTGACGATCTAGGTAATTCCCAGCTAAACATATTAGCCTCCATAAATTTTTCTGTAGGACCAACCCCCATTGAGTTTATAGACTTTTCGTAGAGGGGTCGAAAACGGGTTCTTCGGTCTCACGGGGGAGGGGTGCCCCAAAATGAAAAATTTACAAGTCCAACTTCAAAGACTTGGAGCATTCTACACCTTATTTCAAAATCTTAGCTCAATCGGACGAGTATTATTGGTAGCTAGCAATAACAGGAGACGATCCCCTTAACGTAGAGGATTAAACACTATTGATTTGTTTCAAACCTTCGGTATATAGAATTCACTGCAATTCAATTTTTTCCAGACTATGATATTTTTAATATCTATGACTATAAACATAGTATCACAACTCTAATAATAATCATAATTGTGGCAATTGTCCGAGTGGCTGTTATCTGGGTCGCAATTGTCCTAGCAGCGGTAACAGTCATTCAAGTAACGTCTTGTAGGATGTGCGCCAGCTTCACAGCCACCCTTTGTTGAGAACCCAAACTGAACCGGTCTTAATTCACTACCAAGAGAGAGTGATAAGTGGCGTGCACCAACCTTTGCATGGTATTACCAACTGCTATGGGTCTGATGCTCAGTGCTAGGATAATTGCCACCAGGAGAATTGCCACCCGCTGACAATTGCCACCCTAATGAATATTATTAGAGTTGTGATAATATGCTTATAGTCATGGATATTAAGAATATCATACAAGAGAAAAAATTGAATTGTATTGAATTCTACATACCGGTTGTTTAAAACGAATCAAAAGTGTTTAATCCTCTCCGTTAAAATGATATATCTATAGGATCTATGATTATGAAAGCAGAATGTTACAATCCAAATTATTATTATCAGGATTCTTCATTGATAATTTTACTAATCAAGTAGTAGTGATGTAAATACCTATTGTTTGTCCACTATCAATTAATAATGGTAGCCGGTAAATTGCTCGAAAGACAATTGCTCGAAAACAATTGCTCGAAAAACAATTGCTCGAATGAACAATTGCTCGAATGAACAATTGCTCGAAAGAACAATTGCTCGAAAGACAATTGCTCGAAAAACAATTGCTCGAACGAACAATTGAAGGGCAAAAATGTGTAGTGGTCTATTTGAAGAAAAGTGAAAAACACTAGTGGTGAAAACTATTTGGTCTATGTAGATATATCAGTTCCAATTTCACCCTCCTGTGATAAAAAGCTTAGGGGATCATGTGCTCCAATAATATAGACCACTAAGTTTTCACGAGTTAAGATACGCACTCAGTGATCTATGGTGCCACTCGGCTCTATTATTTGTAACGCTGCCTCTGATTGGTCGACTGGATATTTTCTATGCGGAAGAAAATATTTCAATTTTTAGCCGAGACTGAAGTATTTTTATAATAATTAATTAATTAGCACATAGGGTGCAGATAAATTTATTTAGTTATTACTCATTCAGAGAACAAATTGTTTGTAATAAAATATATTACTAGTATGATATCATACATACTTTTACTAAATTATTAGGCAATAGTGTTTACTAGGTATTTAATTAAAAATAGGTATGTACAACCTAGCTGTTATGTTTTAACAAAAAATTCTATGTGTCCATTCATTACTCAGGTATATTTATATTATAAATAGGTAGTGGGTACCCATATTTTAATAGGTGTATAATTTATCTTATCTTCCTAATAAATGCAATAATTTTGTCTAGTTACACTTTTATTTTAGGTATTAAATTGAGTAATTAGTGTGAATTATAGTACCCACTATAACTACATTGTAGCCTAATTAATTTTATAAAGTGGGTAGTAGCTACCAAAAAATTAAAATACAATGAGAATGGTATTGAAAGAAATTGAAAACCTCTTACAAAAAAATTAACTGTGCATAAGTTTTTATGGCAATAAAATATAAAACACTATTTATTACATAACACCATTTATTTAGCAACTAAAGCTAATTTATGAAAAGTATAGGGTATGTTCCGAATTATCGGTCGGTTTCACATCTTCGGTCATATAAGAAAAACTGTATGATTATTTTTTTTTCTTATAATTGGTATCCGTGATACCGGCAGGTTTCTTGGATACCAATTTAAATAAATATCATATTATCATATTATTATCTTAGATGAATGAAGGTGTGAAACTGACCGATAATTCGGAACTTACCCTTTGTAGAAATACCTACCTCCATTATTTTTAACTTTGTTTTGTATAAGGTTTCTTAATTAGCTAGGTACTGATTGAATTATTTAGCTATCAATTAACCAAAAATTTTAGTTTCTATATTATAAATTTAAATAACTACCTAGCTAGGTCTACCCAAATGCAAATATACTGCTCATGTACCTGAAAAATAACCAGGTTCATAAATATGATTATTACCTAATACATATATCTACCAACTAACTATAGTTATTAGTATCAAAAGAATGGTTAAAATTCCCATTAGTTAAAACTTAAAATATAGGCTTTTATTTTTCTGAGGAAGTAAACCTTTAGCCAATCTTTAACTCCCTTTTGAAAAATCGATAAAGGAACATGAATAATACATCAAATTTGATGTCACCGTTAGGTAAGTAGTTATGATTTCTTTCTAGCATTTGTAACTACAATTACCTATCTAGTTTATGTAGGTACATCTCTTATTGAGTGAATAAGTTATTATCTCTATTGGTAGATAATGCCCGTCGGTAGAAAATTGCAAACCTAAAAACAATGGGTGAATTAATTACTACATTGTAGCCTAATTAATTTTAGATGGTAAGTATTAGCTACCAAATTATAATATAATGAGATTGGCATTGGAAGAATTTGCATATACGAGAAGTTCTTACATAAAATTAAACTGTTCATAACCTTTTGGGATAAATATTAAACACTATTTATTATAAATAATTTCATTACATCTCGAACAGTGGTGACCAGAAGATAATGCATCTCACGTATTTCGATTGATATTCATATAATTAATAAGTTAGCTTACTATTAGTTGATTAATAATATTGTTACTTTACAAGAAGACATGTATTTTATTATATTGAAATTGGATGTAATTGGTGAAAAATAATGTTGGTATTTTATTTCAATATGGCAAAATATAAAAATTAATGTGAATCACTGAAACATTCCAGTAATTAATGCGCAAAAAACTAACACATTTCCATATTTCAAAATTATGGGATATTATTGTTCATTAATTAAAATCTAGTAATTGTATCTTGTATTAACATTGATACCATAAGGCATAGGTTATAAATAATATATCTCTGTTAGTATCAAGAAAACATTGACCAATAAAATCTATGAAATTTAGATACAAACAATGTATTTGATATCTTGTTTCTATCTGTATTTTAGGGAAGTGTTCTACCACAGGTACATAGTAATCACACGATAGGTTATTCTACTTTATACATAAACATTAACTTTGAACACCTGTGTGCTAAGAAAGCACTAGGTGTTAAGGTACCTAGTTTAAATGACGCAGAATTAAAATTACACTAGCTAGGATGAAGAAAATTGGAACACACTTAACTATATTTAAGCATACATTGACAATAATGGTTAGTTAGCCAATGTAAGTGATTTAATTATCAATATCTAATGATTCTTCATTTTTTAATACAGTTTGAAATGAACATTAGTTGGAAAGACAATAGTCATCTTAACCATCGCGATTAACCTCCTAACTGATTTCTACAAGATTCAACATTTTCATTAATTTCACTAGAACCTTCCTTTTCACTACCAACCAGTGTTACTAATACTTATAAAATATTATTCATTAAATATAAGATTAATTATATAATATTGTTTCAGAATCTTGTGAGTAATTCTAATCAAAATAAGAGTTAGGCACCTGGTGCAATATAATAAAGCCAATATCTTTAAAAACTATTTAATACTTTCAAAAACATAACACACCATTTGATAAATATTACATTGTATTAATTTAGTAGAGGTTTAACGTCTGCTTCGGAGCAAACGCAATGTGACTGCAGTCAAAAGGAAACTAAATACAAGGGACTGGAAGGTGCAGTCAGAAAGAAAAGTGGCTCCATGAACAAAACACTCATGGATGCAGAAAAGCTACTCCTTGAATGCAGTCACTTACCAAGGAATGCGACGAAACGGGACAAAAGCACCAGTGACTGCATTCACGGATGGAAGAGGAAAATGAAGAGGAGATAATAAATGAAGTTCCTAATGAAAACCTCGTAGTTAGTTGAAGAGCATAACCCTAGCGCTATCCTCTAAAACTTCATGTAGCGTTAAAAAAAGGATAATTGTGAAAAAAACAACCCGTAATCCAAATTACAACAGTTCGGAGACCACGGGACGCCAGGTGTAGGTCTTCAGCCCACCCCCCATCCCCCCATTCGGTCAGAGAGAGCCACACTGTCTTGTGGCTATTTGTACATGTACAGACTACGGATACGATTCATAACATATAACCGTAATACAACTGTTTATCTACATTGAATATTACTAAATATTCCACTCAATGAATTGCATATACTACATTTAAAAGCTTAGGTTAGCATAAGGAACCAACCTTTTTCCTATTGTTTTTAGGTGAGAAAATGATTTACATGTCTCTACCTAGCTAGGTAGCGTATTCTATTTTTTATCAGATATTATCGGAACTGATCCGAAAACTTTCATGTGATAATAATTCATTGTACATAATAAAAGGTCGCTTATTCAATATGTCACATATATAATCTTTTGATGAAGTTTGAGGTAGAGCTTATATTAATGAATAATGATTTATTTATTTAACGATTTAATATTAAAGCGTATTTATTTTCTAGCTGATATTTAGTTCGCCAATCATATATATACATATAGCTATTACGGACTTTATTATGAATGAAAAATCTGTATGAATATGAAAACCTTCATCTAAAATGTGTATGCAATTCAAATATGTCTTTTTAATATCGAATCCTCTGACATGTACCAGTTTGCCAACTTATATGCAGTCTTTTTTCGCTGCCATTTAGTTTGTTATACCTAGTTTTAATCTTATCTGTTTACGTTGTTGGTATAATATTTAGTTCATCTAAATTCTAAAGTAATAGTTATGCCTAATCCCATCATAGTTAAACACATTATAATGAACCAACGTCAATATTTTCCATTCATCACAGTTTATTAATCCGCAAGATTCAATTTTACCTCGGTTAGTATAATTCGTAACATGTAGGTTTTAAATAGAATAGCCAAAGCCTCTAGCTGTAATAATGTTAAGCAGGAAGGTAGTTACGAATCGTTTTCTATACTACATTAAAATGTACCTAGTAGTCTGATCAGTGAACTTGCGTGCTCACTTCATAGTTTGTATTAGATAATAGGTATTTATTAAATATAGTTAATCATATTTAATATGTAGATAATAAATAATTTATCACTGTAGTTACAGTCCATCTAATATAAACTTTATCTTTTCATAAAAACTGTTATATTCTAGGTAATTGATATAAAGTTTTATTCTATGGCATATAAATGCCTATTATCATATTAAATTCACAAAAATATAGTATGTAGTCGAATCGAAGTTTCTTGTTTCTTAATAAAAATTATATTTATTATAGCGAAATGTTACCTAACTAGTAATTATTACGAAGCTATGTAGGGTAAGTTCCGAATTATCGGACAGTTACGCATCTTCGGATACGGAAGAAAGAAAATATATAATAATAATTACCTATTTACCTTTTATATCAATTGGTATTTCAATACAATTTGAAAAAAAATCAATGTACCTATATATTTTCTCTCTTCCGTATCCGATAATGTGGAACTGTCCGATAATTCGGAACTTATCCTACCTATTTAACTACACTTTGAGCTATCATAACTTTTTAGAATAATAATGTATCTTGACACTCATATTATGTATCTAAATATAAAACTAAATAATTCATAAATGAACTTTTGAGTTCTAAAATGTATAGAAATGTTAGCCTAAGTATTCTGACATTGCACAATAAATAAAGTGAGTGTGAGTTGGTAAAGCCAACACACAAACGCACAGGGAATATCTTAGGACGTGAATAATAGTGTACACACTCGTATTAACTATTAGAAATATCCTCATGAAACATGGCTACTGTCTTTTTTAAAACAACAATATTTTTCCATTCAAAACTTGATTCATCATTATTGTGTTCTATTTTTGTAATTTCATGAATCGTTAAAAAAAAACAGGTACAGGTATCTCCGTATCAGGTGAATCATGATAAACTGACTCTTTTCATCTCTCCTAGTAGATGTAGATACAGTAGACTGTAGATACATTAAGACTGTAGATACATTAAGACTGTAGATACATTGAGACTGTATATACATTGAGACTGTATATACATTAAGACTGTATATACATTAAGACTGTATATACATTAAGACTGTAGATACATTAAGACTGTAGATACATTAAGACTGTAGATACATTAAGACTGTAGATACAGTAGACTGTAGATACATTAAGACTGTATATACATTAAGACTGTAGATACATTAAGACTGTAGATACATTAAGACTGTAGATACATTAAGACTGTAGATACATTAAGACTGTAGATACATTAAGACTGTAGATACATTAAGACTGTAAATACATTAAGACTGTAGATACATTAAGACTGTAGATACATTAAGACTGTAGATACATTAAGACTGTAGATACATTAAGACTGAAGATACATTAAGACTGAAGATACAGTAGACTGAAGATACAGTAGACTGTAATACAGTAGACTGTAGATACAGTAGACTGTAGATACAGTAGACTGTAAGATACAGTAGACTGTAGATACAGTAGACTGTAGATACAGTAGACTGTAGATACAGTAGACTGTAGATACATTAAGACTGCAGATACATTAAGACTGCAGATACATTAAGACTGCAGATACATTAAGACTGTAGATGCAGTAAGGACTG